>JAZHYW010050917.1:0-32875 GCA_037355805.1 Ixodes ricinus
TCGTGGTGTTGCTTTACAAATGGTAAAAATTATCTTCATGATTGATATCAGCGTTCGTTGAAATAAATTTAAAAAATCTAGAACTTAAGCCACTATCGGCGGGAGTACCACAGGGCAGTATTTTGAGGCCGCTGCTTTTCAACATGTAAATTAGCAGTCTGATTGCACGTTTACGACGCGTGTTAACTACATTGTTTATGCAGATGATACGAGTTTAATTTTTAAGCGCTGCTAGTCAGGTAATTCGTCGTGCTCGATCAGTTTCTTCATAAACTAAATGCTTGTACATATACAAACTCTCTCTAAATAAATGTAAGCAAAACGAAAGTCTTTTTAACATACCGGAATACAAATTGCAGTTATACGTCTGTGCTTTCTCTTGGTACTGGCAATATTGATATAGTTGAGAACGTGAAAGTGTTAGTGGTAATTTTTAATCAAAACATGCTTTGGAATGAGATGGTGCAATATACGTGTAGCAAACTCTCGAAGGCTGTGTGTACGATATACAGATATCGTCACATGATTCCCAGCTCCGTTATGATACTTGTTTACAACTCGTATATTTTGCGCTCATTATAGCTATTGCTTCTTATGTATGAGGAAATACGACTATGACAAATATCCAACGAATACATATTCTCCAGAAAAAGAGCGATTCGTATAATATGCCACACTGCCTATGATAGCCATACAAAACAATTGTTCGAAAAATTGAATATTGTGCAAGTTTCCACTTACTATAGTTACAAACTTGCCCTTTTATACAAAAAGTACTTATGTCATAACCATTTATTCCTATCCATCACCCTATCTTGTGTTCAGGAAAATAGGCTTACAATACTCGTTGTGCGAGATATATGGTCAGTACCGCTCTCTAGAACCAATTACGGCAATCAAATGCTTGAGATCTACACTACCGCGTATTCTAAATTGTTGAAGTGAAGTAGAACAATAAACATTTTGAGTGGGACTCGAAAAGAGGAGCGCTTTCATTAGTATTTCTCTGCTTAGTTGGTGCATGACGTGAATGTACGGTTCAGCTATATTTTAGGCGCAGCTCTTAGGCGCCCGTTTCCGGTTTGAACGGCGTCCGGCGTCGCCGTCGGCGTCGCCGTCGGCGTAACCGCGCGGTGCATATGGGAAATATCCCGTAATGCACCGCGCAGTGGCCCCCTGGAGTCACGTGACTTGGGGGGGAAGGGGAGGGGGGTCACGTGACCCCTCAGGTCACGTGACCTCGGGGGGGGGAGGGAGAGGGGGGGGTCGTGACCCCTCGGGTCACGTGACCTCGGGGGAGGAGGGTCACGTGACCTGGGGGAGGAGGGGGAGGGGGATCACGTGACCCCCAGGTCACGTGACCCCCTTCCCCCGAGGTCACGTGACCCCCCGGAGGACATTGAAGAATAAGGGGAGGAGGAGGAGGAGGGTAGTATACCCTCCCCTGGTTACCCTTCCCTCCTCCTCCTCAAGAGGCTGCGCTCCAATTCGGCGTTACAGGTAGTTCCTAAACGGCTTTCATTTTTCTTTGCCATCTTTGGCTTACTAATATGTGCACTGGATCGCTGAGTATATGTTAATAATGATATAGATATTATGTGTGCATGTTTATGTGTTTGCTTTTTCCCTCTGCTGCTGTATGAGGGGGGGAGGGGCGGCAAGGGGCTCGTTGAAGCAACACTGAGTTGCTTTTGTTAGAGCGCAGCTCTTAGGCGCCCGTTTCCGGCTTAGAGCGGCGTCGCCGTCGCGCGTCGCCGTCGGCCGTCGGCGTAACCGCGCGGTGCATGATGGGTAAATTTTCCCCGCTAAATTTAGCGGAAAATTTTCCCCGCTAAATCTAGCGGAAAATTTTCCCCGCTAAATCTAGCGGAAAATTTTCCCCGCTAAATCTAGCGGAAAATTTTCCCCGCTAAATCTAGCGGAAAATTTTCCCCGCTAAATCTAGCGGGAAATTTTCCCCGCTAAATCTGGCGGAAAATTTTCCCCGCTAAATCTAGCGGAAAATTTTTTCCCGCTAAATCTGGCGGAAAATTTTCCCCGCTAAATCTAGCGGAAAATTTTCCCCGCTAAATCTGGCGGAAAATTTTCCCCGCTAAATCTAGCGGAAAATTTTTCCCGCGCTAAATTTAGCGGAAAATTTCCCGCTAAATTTAGCGGGAAAATTCCCCCCCTCCTCGAGGTCACGTGACCCCCAGGCCACGTGACCCCCCTCCCCGAGGTCGTGACCCCCCCCCCCGTGCCTTCCCCTCCTCCTCAAGAGCTGCGCTCTAATTCAGCGTTACAGGGAGTTGTAAACGGCTTTAATTTTTTCTTCTGCCTCCTCTTTCTAAGTGATGAAAAAAACAAGAATTTCGCATTTGGATTTGAAGTATTATCGGGAGACAAATCGCTTTACCTATAAAAGAGGTTCGTGAAGAGTGTCTTGAAATACTGAATCAGTCATCTGTCACAGCCTTCCGTGATACGATATCTATACTCCTTTTTTTTCTCTTGGCTATTGGCCAAAAAACAAAACAAAAAAACAACCTAGAAAAGATTTTAGTTTTCTCTTTTTTTCTTTAACTTTTGACTGATATTTTGCGCGCACCTCTAAGCTGTTAAAAAAATTAAACATGTGTTATTGTCTTGTATTTGCATTTTTTGAGTTTACATATCCTTTCAGAAATAATCTTGCGCTTTCTTTTTATTAAAACGTACGCCTTTTCGGATGTATTCTATACTGTAAGTGGGTCGGCGCACTTTCGATGTTTATATTGTTAATGCGCGAACCATACTGACTTATAGCTTACTTTGTGTTTTGTATATTATATACTTTATCTCTTCATGTAATTGCACTCCAGAAAATGCGTTTGAGGTAATAAAATGAAATTAAAGATGTAATCATATGTTTAGAGGAAGTTCCGCGAATAAAGAAGAGCCGGCACGAGCACGAGCATGTTGCCCTGAACCACAGCCTCCTTTATGCTGACAAAGCCTGGCAGATCGTCACGTGACGGGGCCGCCAAAAGTGAAAAGGTAGAGGCGGCAGACAAGAATCTAGGGTGCCTACATGTCTGTCTGTCTCAGGAGTGAGAGACGTCCCATTTGTTGCCCTTAATGTGCCAGCGCGTGACGCTCTCGCGCACTCGGTGCGTGACTTGGGTGGTAAAATGGCGTCTATGCAGTAACTAGGCTTCCACACGCTCGAGCTGAGTGACACCAGATCGCGCGTGCTCAAATCGCACAAAAAACCGATTGAGCGGAAAAATGGCTGAGATGTCACCACTCAAGCAAAAGCGCGTGTGTGTATGTAGGCGCTCTACAAGAATCATGTAACGGGCTCCCCGCTGCGGCGAGACGCCGAAACACACTTGTCCCGAGCGATGGAATGTCCGCTCGTGCTTCTCGCGTTCCACGGGCTACCGCTTCTTTTATCGTCGGGTTTGAAAACCATGTTTCGGGTCCTCGCCGCTGCAAAAGCTGTGTGCTCGCTACCAGCTTCCCCGAGAAATGCTGTGTGCTGCGAGATCCTCGCGCTCCAAATCTGCGAGCCGGGCACTCTATGGCTCCGTCATCGAACTACCAGGCTTTTGAGAGTTTAAACGAGGCTATGCCCTAGAAACGTTGCCCTGAACGATGCTTGCACTGCACGAGCGGGGAGTGCTTGGCAGGGCCTGCAGAGGCTGGCGATCGCTCTCATGGCGTCTGCTACGCTCGCGCTGGTGAGTAGGTGCATTGACCTCGGGGCCCAGATTGAATCTGGGGGAAAGCGTGCTCTGGTTTATCCTGTTTCTCGATGGGGCGCGTATTGATTCCTTCTGTATCGACAATGCGGGTGGAGTTAAAGCATCTACACTGCTGGCACAGAGCACGGGCAAAGGTACAGCGCCTGAGCTCTTAGCAGTTCATCCCAGTGCGCGAGGGCTGCAATGGCTCCCTTCCATGGCTTCGACCTCGCGTGCGTAGTATCCTTTCGCTCCAAGTAAGTGTGAAACGAAGCGTAGTTCTGCTTCTAAAAAAAAAGCTAAAACACTTCTTGAAAAAAAAAAAAGAAAGAAAGTTAGAGGTAAATTTTGGCATATTTTTGCCCGTGAATCTGAATATCGCGTTCGTTTTTTTCCGAAGATATAACTAAACGCGAGAAAATACCGGAAACCCTATGGCCAGTAGTGACGTCATACTAGAATCTTTGGGCCGCCAAGCGCGTTTTCGCTCGTGTGGGCAGCACGTGGCCACTGACGCCGAGTCATGACGTCCTCTTTCTGGCCTTTTTGAAAATAGCGAGTGCGCAACCCAGGATCCTGGGTTCCGTCTGCACTCCTGCCCGTTTCGATCCTGGATGAGCATCGTACCGGCGTGTGGTCGTGTATCACTACTGCGTGGTGCACGTTCAAAGACCCCCAGGTTAGCGGTTGTGCCGCACTGGCTAAATTAGCGCATCTACAGCTGAGACATCAGATGCCCGCGCCAAGACTGACTAACTTCCGGCTGTATAGAAAACATACACGCAACAATTTGCTTTTGCTGAGAGTGCGCGTGCGCATAACTTTGACAGGCGCTGAAGATGCCGGAAGCCCCGGAGATTCTGATGCGAGGAAGCATTACTTCGAGGTGCTTTTGTTGAATCGTCGAAAGCAGCTGGGATTCTGGCAATCTTCAGTATTTTGTCGCAGCACGATGCGAATGTTCACGCCGTTAAGTAGGAGCTGAGGCTGTTTCTTGCTGGCAAATGTTGCTGAATATCCGGACAGAACAGATCGCAAAGGGTAAATTCCTCGGTACGCTTGAAGCGAGCGGCGACTCCCTTGGCATCTGGCGGAATTTCTGGCTTTTCCGATGTATTCACTGGGTCTTTTTTGTAAAGCATCGCAGAAAGAGAATGATGTTCGTTTACCTCTGGTTTGCATTAAGCTGAATATCAGGATAGGAGTTGTGGGTATGGTTTCGGTAATGGCTGACCAGATGTTTGGTGAGGACAAACGTGTAGGCATTTAAAGAGGAAGCTTCAGTGGGTCTGGGCGGAATCACTTTGTCGTTCTCTGCCAAACCGTGGGATGCAACAGTGCCTGGAAGATCGCCATTTTGCTACGAACGATTTTAGATTGAATGAAAAGGAAGCTGAGATTTCAAATCGTAGAAATGTAGAGAGCCAAAGAAGGGACTTGAAATTCCTAGACGAGACGTGCAGGTTGTACTAACGACGGAAAAGAACTCAGGATATTCCGATTTTTTCCGGGGTAAAGGAAGTGGGCGGCAGCAGGGAAAAGTTATGGTTCGCCGGGTTGTGCACAGACAGGGTTGTTCGTGGAGGGTACCGCCCGCCTGTTCTGTAGACCTGTATCAAATAAGTCAAGAACCTCCTGTCTCTTTTTTCATGGGCAGACTGAGGACAGTTTCTTAAATGTCTTTCTTTTATGACTTGCACCGGAGAGCTTTTGCAGAAGCTCGTCCCTCGTGTTTCGATACGCCTGGCCAATTCATTTTCTTGAGGGCACCCCGAAGCGAAGAACCTTGCCTGACGCGCTCCGCTTTGTAAAGTGAGTGGTTTTTACCTCGACCGAGGTACGGAGCCACTAGCTTTGTAAGCTTGCTCAGCGAGACTATTTATGATAAATGTCGGACAGTCGACTGCTTCCCACTTGGTACAAAGGCCCGGACACAAAATGTGGCCAAATGTTTCTCTCCAGAACCGGAAAAATGGTCCACACAGAACAGTGCAGACTTTATGTGCATTTTCCTAAAATTCAAAAGCGGCTGCGACAGAGGACCGAGATCCGTCTAGGAGTTAAATGTAAGTTCCTTTCTCACAAATAGCCTCAAACAAATAGGTGTCGACCTTCTCTACGATCATCCTCTTGTATTGTAACAAATGGAATGAATATGTATCATCTAATTTCGCTTGGTTGCTTCTCAAAAGTGAAGCTTTCCCATCATCGATGTGTTCTGCTTTTAGGATATCGAAATACGTAAAAATGTAGTATTTGGATATAATATCACTTCACGGTCTGCCAAAATGTGTGATGTGTGACAAATGCGGATTGATTACCATATATCCATTGTAATGCAACTACAACGCTCGATTTTTATGTAGGGGCTTTAACTAAGCAGCAGTTTTGAGGAGAGTTTCTTTTGGGGAGGAGTGTAGATTGGTATTCACTGTTTATCGCGTCAAGGAAGTGTTCTGCCGATTCGTAGAAGCCCTCAAGGATCTCAATTCGGTCCTCTGTCATGATATGTTTAACCCTTGTCAGGTCTATCTCAGCCTCCTGATCGAACTTCTCTTCCTCTACAGGGCGGCCTTCCATAGGCCGACCTATACAAAATATTTGTTCCAAAAAGCCGAGTTTTTTGTCTAAGAGAACGACATGTGCAAACGATCGTTTCTCTGGGAGGTTATGAAATAGCAGCTTTCTTTTCGATCGAGGCTCGCTTTGGCACCAAGCAATTCTCTCAACCCACTTCTCGCCAACGAGAGGAGAGCTTGTTTTGCAGGGATTCGAGATCTTTTGTTGGATTCCACTATCCCAGCGTCCGTTGGTAGGACAAAATAGATCTCGTAAAATGGCCTCGTCACGTTCTTGTTGCTAAATGGAATATTTACTCAATCTAGGGTGACATCATAGGGTTCATTTAATAGGATAGGTTGGGACAGCTGTACGCTTAAACTTACTTAAAGTATTATCGCGAAATCTTTTACTGGAGGCACTCTAGAAAAGGTTCACATAATATTGATCGCTCATTCTAAAGACCCATCGTGAACTCCGCCACCACCAGACTGACTGGACCGATAGCGATATCCACTCTTTTCTATCGGGTCGGTGTTAAATTCATTACGTTCTTTATTGCTACGGAACGGGCAGGACCGGTATGGCGCCCAGATCAGTTCCAATGGCTTGCTGCCTCGCGCATGCCCTTGCTCGAGAGCATGGCTCGCGCTGCCCGGTTTGTGTGGGCGGCAGCTTGGTTGCTTGGTACGCAACACATCTTCCCCCTTAGATGGAGTCTCCATATCTAGAAGGTGGGCGCCTAGCCCAAGAGCTGGTGCGCCGATCAACTTGGACAGGAACCTCCGGTGCAGCTCCTTCTGGAGACTGTACTGGTAGAAACTGAGGCAGCTCTTCAGCAGCAACGGTTGAATGCTGTGCCGGTAGTCTTGCAGGCGGCTCCTCAGCAGCAACAGTCGGAGTGGCAGGACTGGCCTCAGCTGCTGTGAACCACGCTGCTGGTGGCATCGTTTCGCATGAGCCTCTTGCCAAGAGACTATGGGGCCCGGATGTTTGAGGCGTAACTCCAGATAGTCGTCTTCGAATGTGGTCGACGTGTCTGCGGATTTCTCCAAACGCCGTTTGGAGAAGCCAAGATCGTAGACCGAGCTGCTTGAGTAGTGTTCCTTCTAGCCACCTCGGTTTTCCGCGAAAATTTAAAGCAAACACAGGTTGCCCTTCAACAAAGCGGCGCGAAGGGGTCGTCACCTCTCTTCCTTCCTCGCCTTCTCTTTGGTTGCATGTTTCTGGTTCTGGTGTAACTCGGCTTATGTTTGATGCCAGTTCCCGGCCGAACATTAGCAGCGCGGGTGTTTTCCCTGTGGAGGATGTGACAGTCGGCAACAGGCAGGACCGGTATGGCGCCCAGACCAGTTCCAATGGCTTGCTGCCCTGCGCATGCCCTTGCTCGAGCATGGCTCGCGCTGCCCGGTTTGTGTGGGCGGCAGCTTGGTTGCTTGGTACGCAACACGAGGAAGGAAGAGGGCTGACGACCCGTTCGCGCCGCTCTGTTGAAGGACAACCTGTGTTTGCTTTAAATTTTCGCGGAAAACCAAGGTGGCTAGAAGGAACACTACTCAAGCAGCTCGGTCTACGATCTTGGCTTCTCCAAACGGCGTTTGAGAAATCCGCGAGACACGTCGACCACATTCGAAGACGACTATCTGGAGTTACGCCTCAAACATCCGAGGCCCCATAGTTCTTGGCAAGAGGCTCATGCGAAACGATGCCACCAGCAGCGTGGTCCACAGCAGCTGAGGCCAGTCACTGCCACTCCGACTGTTGCTGCTGAGGAGTCGCCTGCAAGACTACCGGCACAGCATTCAGCCGTTGCTGCTGAAGAGCTGCCTCAGTTTCTACCAGTACAGTCTCCAGAAGTAGCTGCACCGGAGGTTCCTGTTCCAAGTTGATCGGCGCACCAGCTCTCGGGCTAGGCGCCCACCTTCTAGATATGGAGACTGTACTGGTAGAAACTGAGGCAGCTCTTCAGCAGCAACGGTTGAATGCTGTGCCGGTAGTCTTGCAGGCGACTCCTCAGCAGCAACAGTCGGAGTGGCAGGACTGGCCTCAGCTGCTGTGAACCACGCTGCTGGTGGCATCGTTTCGCATGAGCCTCTTGCCAAGAGACTATGGGGCCCGGATGTTTGAGGCGTAACTCCAGATAGTCGTCTTCGAATGTGGTCGACGTGTCTGCGGATTTCTCCAAACGCCGTTTGAGAAGCCAAGATCGTAGACCGAGCTGCTTGAGTAGTGTTCCTTCTGGCCACCTTGGTTTTCCGCGAAAATTTAAAGCAAACACAGGTTGTCCTTCAACAAAGCGGCGCGAAGGGGTCGTCACCTCTCTTCCTTCCTCGTGTTGCGTACCAAGCAATAAGCTGCCGCCCACATGCTCGGGCGGCGAGCCATGCTCTCGAGCAAGGGCATGCGCAAGGCAGCAAGCCATTGGAACTGGTCTGGGCGCCCAGACCAGTTCCAATGGCTTGCTGCCTTGCGCATGCCCTTGCTCGAGAGCATGGCTCGCGCTGCCCGGTTTGTGTGGGCGGCAGCTTGGTTGCTTGGTACGCAACAGTCGGACGAAAATAAATACAAATAAATAAAGTTGTTAATTTACTTTCACCAGACCACGCTATCCGCAGTGGCCAGCTTGTAGCAAAAATATCCGCGGCCATCCGATGCATGTATGTTGCTTCAATTTTGATACTTGCACCGCACTGACCGCTTGATGGTATGCACCGTGTCCGAGAGGAACCCAAACCACGTCCGTCGTTCCCGCTTCAGCCACTCTGGACATTACCTTGCTTACCCATCCCAACACGAATGTGAAAGAACCCTCGTGCGTTGGCGACTCCTCGTCCTTTCCCTTGTAGTGCTCCCACACGCAGGACACTACCCGGAACACAACTGGGTCTACTTCGTAGGGAGGGAACTTGCCGAACACAATAAGATGGATGAGCAGTTCCAGTGCGGTCACAAAGAAGTCGTTGTTATTGTTCGTCTTACGTTCCATAGAGCAGACGTTTATCCAGACTTGGAAGTAATCCCATACAAGTAAGGAGATTGCTTGTAATCAATTACGTTTCTTGTAACTTAGTAATTAATCGGTCACTTTTTGAAAATGTAATTTGTACTGTAGTCTCATTACTTTTTCAGCAAGAATTACTGAAATTACTGGTTACAGTTCTTCTGACCCATCAAAGTGAAATATAGAGTGGAAGAAGGACGATGCAACGGCCTTCACGCTTTTAGCTAGGTAACACAAGACGAAGGTCTCACTCGTGAAGAGAGTTCTGGTGAGGGAAAGGAAAGGAATTCACAGAAAGCACGACAGCCCAGCCAGAGCCTGTTTCTGGACTCGCTCGTACATAAAGGGAACAGGCTTCGGCGTACAAAAGAGCAGAAAACAAATGGACCATAAAACTGTCGCGTGAGGTTCGTGCCGACTAGGACCGTGGACACAGTGGCCGTAGTGCAAGTGTCTGCTCCCTTCCTACCCCCCCCCCTCTACCCTCCTCCTTCCTTCCCGAATCTTCCGCGCTTTCCCCCCAAAAAAACAAATCGTTTCTTTCTGTCTTTGTTACACGAAACTGTCCTTTGCTTGTCGATGTTTCTGCCTACACACTCCCACCCCGCAAACACAGAAAAATCTCTAATGAGACCTCGCCCCAGCTTATCCTTGACAGCGCTGTGAAAGATACTAGCTGGACGAACCAGCTATGCGGTTTCTTTCACTTCGCACTAGCGGATGCGTAAGGCATGAGGGTGCGATGGGAGCAGTTCATTAGCACAGAAAAGATGTAGCATGAAACCTGCTGTCAGTGTAAACTGTTACTTTCGACAGCAGGCAATAAGCTGGCCAGGGAGCACAGCCAAAACGGTTTGGGACTTCGCAGCTGAAACAATATTCTTAGAAACGAGAATGCTGGGGTTCTCGTCAGCGGATTGCACCTGCGGAAACTTAGACCGAAGGTTTGGGAAAGGAAACACAGCCCGAGTTTTCTGAGAATAAACGTTAACTTACTTGGACGCTGGAGTTGAGAAGCCGCCAGTAAACGCGTGAAAGACGTGGAAGCTAGCGTGCTGTTCACTGAAAATAGTGTTGTTTGAAATAATTTCTAAACGGCAAAATCAGTTCAGCTGAAAAATTGTACATTAATATTTCCTGTGATGTTTTGGTTTTTGTTAAGTTTGCTGATCAAGAGAGAAGATTAAGTGGGTCATTCGGTCGGATAACAACTTTATCAAGCACGAGCATCAGAAATGTAGGAATGTGAGATGTGTGCAAGAACCGCATCTTGGTCTCGCAGGCAGTCAGTTTGAGTAGGTAAACCAGCCCCTATCTAGGCAACAGGCAAGAAACATAGAAAAACCACATCTTCAGGGGAATTGTGTTTTGAAACTCGCCGATGCCAAGCTCGGATTAATTCGAATGGTGTGCCTGCCTCCGCCGCCCAAGTGCATGCATCGCGTGTTCATGGGATTTAGTTCTGTTCCGGTGGGATAGCGCAAGACTTCGTTTATCTCGAACACCTGTTTAAGCCCTTCAAAACTTTATAGATCGAGTGTGTCCTCCCGTGCAACTGTCAGAGGTTCGCTCGTAAACATCTCGACAGCTCGATCTTCACCACACGAATGACGGAGAGCGTTCATGGTCTCGGGCATACGACACCTTTCGAATATGTCAGCAGGTTGAAGGTCACGGATGCGATTAGCCGCGTGACTTGCGAAACTATATATTCCAAACTGGACATGGCGGCATCCAGCGCCGAACCCCCGCACTTGCCACGATTGCACATGGCGTCTAAGCACGAGAGAGATAGTTGCATCCGTGGAAGAGAGTTGCCGGTGTCGGAGTATTGAACGAAAAATCGCTGGTTTGAAAGGACGCGTCGGAGTACTGAACGAAAGGGCGGAAGTCCTTTCGCAGAAATATTAAAATTCGCAGATGTCACGCGACATGACGGCAAAGACATTGGCGATTAGCAATGGGTCCATCCATTGACCGATGATCATTTTATTAATCGATTATCAATTATCGGTTATCGAAAATCAAAGATTTTTTTAAGGTATCAGAAACACGTGTGTTTCATATCTGATAGGCTAGAAGGATAGCAGGGGTCAGTCAGTTGGATACACGAATAGCTGTGTATTCGGATATCCAACTAACCCTGTCAGAAACATATCGATATCAGAAATTAGATACCCACCCGTACAGGTCGGATATCGGAAACCAATCGATAACCGAAACCAGTGATCTCATCGGAAACACATGTTTTAACATTGATTGATTATTGGGCTGATCGTGTACACTACTGAATCCAAGGGTAGAAACATCAGGGCGTGTCTCTCGGATGACCAACCTCCAGCACGTGTTCGTTGCCTTCTATATTGCTTTGTCTGCGCGCTCGTGCGCCCGAAAAACAGCCAAGCTGCTTTTTTCTTTTTCACATATCATCTTCATATAGAAGCAATAAAATGCATACATGCACTTAAAAAAAAAAAGTTTTCGAATACAGGGGAGGAAAAGGGGAGGTGTGGTGAGAAAAAACGCCCCCCCCCCTCCGCTCTAGGCCCCCTCAATTTTTTTTTGCCAATTTTTAATGATTAGTTAACACTTGCATACTGGTTTTCTATTGATAAATGGAAAACATATGCATCCGGGTATTCATAACAGCGAAGTCGTTTTCATTTTTACAGTATATCCACAAATAAGCGCCTATCAGATTTCTCGGGTTTCTGGGTGTTTCCTCGTTCAAGATTGTCTACTGTTACGTTCCCGACGTTTCACGAGATTTCCGATGGCTTTTCCTACTCAACAGCGGTGTGCTTTTGTTGCCATATTACGGCCAAAGCTGTCAATGCCGTCCAATAGGCACCCTTCTTTGAAATCGTACACATGTGTACCAGTAGGATACACGACTTCCGCGTGGAATTATTCGAGCCGCCTGCACACTTCGCAGTGACGGTTCGCATCTGAGCTTCAGTGGCGTATTTTTGGTCAGAAGCGGGCGGCAGAATTCGGGAGGAGGCCGATTTCGGAGAGGGACTAGAATGGTGCCGACAGTTGGCAAACTGTGCCTTGCCCGTAAAACTAACCGCCTCGACAAAAAAAAAAGGAAAGAGCACGCACGTTGTGATTACAAAGACCTCGGTCTTTTAAGCAACGCTACGCGTGTCTGTCTCGCTTGTTTTGATGACAGTTGGCACCGTGATCTCTTCGTTGATTAAGAACGGCTTCTAACCTAAGGCTACGTGAACGAAGGCAGAGGGGCGCAGTGTCAAAGGGTAGATGGATGTCTTTGTCCCGGCACTGCCAGCACGAATACCAACGGGACAAATAAAAGCAGCGTATCGCACTCACTGCCTCACCAGGTAACCACTGCCCCACCAGGTAACCAGCTAGAGCAGTGGTTCTCAAATGGGAATCCGCGGAACCCTTGCGGTTCGCGAAGGCATTCTAGGGGTCCACGAAACCCAGCCTCATCAGTCAAACCCGGCAATTAATAAAAGTTCTCTTTTTTTTTTAGATTGAAAATAAATGTTCCAATTTTCGGGTGCGCTTTCTCGCCTTTATGTCAATAAAAGTGGTCTACTTCACTCTAGCACTTAGTTATATCAATTTATAAATCACTATTATAATTAACCTATACTTCCTCTTTCCCTCACCACGAACGGGGTTCTCCATCATCTCCGTTGATCCTCAGGGGGTCCGAGAAACATCAATGGCTGAGAACCACTGGGATGGAGTTTCAAAGTGAAGGCGAAACGGGACTCCGCCTTAAGCATCAAACAGCGAGGCGCTGCGATTGAACTTCACCGCGGCGACACGGTGGCACCAGACGGTATTTCTGACGTAGCTGAGGAATGCTGAAACAAAAAAAAAAATAAAAATAAAAGAGAAACACTGAAGGAAGAGAGCCGCGTGCACTGAGCCCTGAACTCCGAGGAGCCATTGAAATAACTTGACGGCGACGGCGCAGAATATTGAAAGATAAGAGAGAAAGTCGGATGATAGAGGTTGATTCGGAAAGGCAATCGTTATGCCAACGGTCGGCACTTTTGAAATCTTGCCCGCATAGCCTTCGTGACAGTTTCGACCTTCAGGTGTTACGCCTAAAACAGTCAGGGTATCCAACGTTTGTTCTGGAGAGAGTAGCAAATTCCTTCTTAAAAAAAAAAAAAAAAAAAAAAACTCTAAAGTAAAAAAAAGTTTTCTTATAAGTTTTTTTTTGTAAATTTTTTCACTAAACATTTCTTTTTAGCAATATTCATGCCGCGAGGGGCAAATTCGGGGGGGGGGGGGGGGGGCAGGGGGGTAGCTTTACTCTAGGTACCGCCCGGTGCTTACAATACTAAGCACCTTTTCTAGGCTCTCATTGGTTGGAGGGGTGATTGACGTGCGAAATGTGGGTTGTAAAATTGTATCTCCGTGCCGTAATAATATTTTTATCGACAAACATTTTTATGTTTAAGATACGAGTAATCTAGATGATAGAGTCATTTTCGTTTTCAAAATATCTCAAGATTGCTTTTCCGCTTCTGTTTCAAAGGATAAAGCCCGGTTCACACAGTTGCGTTTGACTGCGTTTGACTGCGTTGCGGCAGCGAGACACCAGGACATCCCTGCTGCTTATATCGCGTGCCAGGAAGATTCCTTGAATTGGATTCCACGCTTCATACGAAGCACAGATGTGCCGGTGACTCGCTTTCGGTTCTCGCCGCAACGCAGTCAAACGCACTCAACCGCAAGTGTCTGAACCGGCCTTAAAGCCTGGTTCAGACAATGGCGTTTGACTGCGTTTGACTGCCTTGCGGCTGCGAGAAAACCAGGACATCCCTGCTGCTCATATTAGCGGCGAGATGTTTTGGTGGTGTCCTCCTATGGTTCCCACTCGTGACGTCATTATCTCGCGAACAACAAGCTCGATGGTGTTTGTAATGAGCATGGTGGAAGCTTGAAATCATCGCACTCTGAAACCAACGCTGCCAACACCGCCAAAATTAAAGTTCTTCCATTCCTCTTATTTCCGTCGATGAGAAATCCTTTGCTCACGTCATAGTCAGCATTCGGCCAATCGTGGCAGACCGATCACAGCGACGCTTTTGATCGCGCACGTCGCCAATAGCGTGCTAAAATGATTCCTTGAATTGTATTCCCTGCTTCATACGAAGCACAGATGTGCTGGTGACTCGCTTTCGGTTCTCGACGCAGCGCAGTCAAACGCACTCAAACGCAAGTGTCTGAACCGGTCTTTAAAAACATGACTGCAGACATCTGTGGAGCGATCAACGTGAGCAGCTCGTCTATTTTAATGAGAGCGATTCGTTCCGCGTTCACCGCGGTGTTTGGACGAAGAACGCTTCGACCGATCTACAGGTTTTCCCGCTCATCTAAATCCAAGCGACGGCCGATTTAATCCAAGTGCCACCCAATTTAATCCAAGCGCCACACAATTTAATCCTTGCGCTACCCAATTTAATCCCGGGGTCAGTCAATTTAATCCACAATATATAATTATATGCACTTATTGTCTTCAGTGGTCGTGTTTTGCTTACACATTTGGTAACTTAGAATAATTGTTTATACAATTAGATTTTTCGGGGGACAACTGATCATTTGATCACTATTGTGATTACTTGGAGTTACTAGTCCCACTATTCACGAGGCTTAATTGATATGTTGATTACTCTTTTTGTAACCTCGAGTTATTGTGGCGCACTCGAATTTATTTTAGCTGAATGGACGTTTTGTTTAACCTTTCTTATTACTCGACTTAACATTGCTACAGTTCAGATGATATAAGTACAATTGCAATTTATGATTACTCTTTGATTACTTCGTGTTATTATTGCTCCAATTGATCTATAATGAACTCAGTTGACATTATTATTCCTCTTTTGATTACTTCGAGTTACTTTTGACCCATTGGCCATAAATTCGAATTAAATGCCATTGTGATGACTCTTCATTACTTTTAGCTAATATTCAACGAATTGAATTTTTATGTGATGATTATTGACATTATGATTACTCTTTTGATTACTTTGAGTTACTCTCAATTCAATTGACTTTAATTCGGCCTAAGTGACATTTGGTGACTCTGGATTTACTTTGTGTAATTATAGTGCCAATTTATCGGTTGTGAGCTCAATCATACATTATTATTAGTCTTTTGATTACTTCGAGTTACTTTTGATCCAGAGGACTTTAATTCGGCCTCATTGATATTGCGATGACTGTTTTGATTTTTTGGGGGCTAATATTTAACATATTTATTTATTATTAGCTCAATTGACATTACAATTACTTGTTTGATTACTTTGAGTTACTATTGACCAAATGGACTTTAATTCGGCCTAATTGACATTTTGGCTACTCTTTTGATTACTTCGTGTTATTATACCTCCAATTGATCTATAATGAACTCAGTTGACATTATTATTACTCTTTTGATTACTTCGAGTTACTTTTAACCCAGTGGACTTGAATTCGACCGAAATGACATTGGGATGACTCTTTTGATTACTTTGAGCTTATCTTCATACAAACTTATTTATTATGAGCCTAATGTATATTATGATTACTCTTTTGATTACTTTGAGTTACCTTGACCTAATGGATTTGTCCTATTTCACAATTTGGTAACTCTTCTGATTACTTTGAGGTCACATTCAACCAATTGGTCTTTTAAGAGCTCGATTCACATTTGCATTACTCTTTTGTCCCAATTAATCTTAATTCAGCTTAATTGTCATTGTGATGACGCTTGATTATTTTCTGCTAATTTTCAACCAATTGATTTATTGTGAGCATAATTGACATGATATGATTTATTTTTATTTTTATTCACTATTGACCCAATGGGCTTTAAATCCGCCCAATTGACATATTGGTGACAATTTTGAGTACTTGGAGTTATTGCGCCACCAATTTATCTATCATGAGCTCAATTTTCATTGCTATTACTCTTGATTATTTCGAGTTACTATTGACCCAACGAACATTAATTCGGCTTAATTGACAGTTTGATGACTCTTGATTACTTTGAGCTAATATCGAACCAATTGCGTTCTTATGAGCTAAATTTGCATTATGATTACCCTTTTGATTGGTTTGAGCTGCTATTGACCCAGTAGACCAGTCTGCTTAATTGACAGTTTGGTGACTATTTTGATTACTTTGGGTCATTATACAGCCAATTTAATAATTATTAGCTAAATTGATAATTTGATTACTTTTTCGATTACTTCTAGTTACTTTTGAGTTACTTTATACTTCACTTCAACTACCGCGGACACCAGAGGGCGGCGTCGGACGAGAAGTCCTTCCAGTGAGCCCTTCTCCTCGTCCGACGGCTCCCTTTGGTGTCCGCGATACTTCCGAGGTAAGCAATCACGTGAAATAAAAATTCCCCGCCGGTCACGTGAGCTAAAATTCCCGCGTAGGGAAATGTGGTTAACTTTTTTTACCGTGGTTTAACCGGCTTCGAGCAAACGGGCGCCTGTCGGAGTCTTCCTTGAGCTTGTTAGCCACACAGTAGAGTCCAATGCGCTTGACGTATTCCTCCCAGAAAAATTGCTGTTCGCCGAACTCTCGAATTCGACTGCCGAAAGCCATCATGCCGGTGGCGTCCGGCCTGCACGGGCCAGACCGTGCCTCGTCGCCACTGTACTGACCGATGCGAGAGCAACGACCGCGCTTGCCAGAAGGGTTTAATCCGCGAAGAACTTTCGTTTCAAAGGAACTCGAACCGGTTCTGTATTCGAGGAAAACAACTAAATCGGCTCATTTGGCCTTAAGGATCATGAACATCGAGATTATTTTTTGATTTGCGCACGGAAGATGCAGAAATTATCTTTTAAAGTACCACAAAAGCCCCTCCTACCCGGGGCGTGATGTCATATTAGGATTTTTCGAATCCCTGGTCTCGCGCATCTTCAGCGCCTGTCGAAGCTATGCACGCGCACTCTTGCTATTTTCAAAAAAGGTCTCGAAAAAGACGTCACGAGAGTGGCGTCAGTGCGGAAAAGTATAGCTGACAAGCTTCTGCATTGCACGCGCTGCCCACACGAACGACACACGCATTGACGGCCCAAAGAACCTGTATGACGTCACGACTGGTCTGAGGTTTTGCGTGTTTTCTCGCGTTTGGTTACATCTTCGGGGAAAACGAACGTGATATTCAGATTCACGGGATAAAAATACGCCAGAATTCAACTCTAACTCGTTTTGTTTTTCAAGAAGTGTTTCAGCTTTCTTTTAAGTAGACTCGGCGGCGATGCTTATCGGACGCGCGAGTCGCGATGCAAAAAACAAAAATTAGGCGCGCTCGCTATCTTTGGGAGTCATCACACTCTACCGAGAAGATGCACAGGTAAGAATTCGCGAGCGATTTAGCTGGAGGCAATCGGGCGTTCGGCTCGCATCAAGTTTGTCCAGGTTTTTTCTTGTCAATTGGCTTTGAAGTGAAAGTAGCTCATTACGTTTCGCAGTGCACCTGGCCTGCGAAGGCGAATATTTTTAGGCCGCGTTTTAGTTGTGCGTTATGAGGCCTGCAGTACCTTGCTCGCGGATGCCATGCGAAAAAATAACAAGAACGGAAAAGCTGGAAGGGCTACATATTTATTTTGTTGATGTTTCCTAGTCCTCTGGGTCGCTTTTACTGCACTTCGACATGTGCTGACAGGCGTTTGTATTGGACCGTGGCTTGTGCATGATGGGAGGCGAGAACGCCGCTTTCATGGTCGCGTCGTGCAAACGTTGCAGACGTTTTTAGACGGGGAGCCGAATAGCAGACGGACGAAGTCAAAGATTACACCATCTTCCCGAGGGGAACCATGGGGTGATGCGGAGCATCGTGTTGGTTCCGAGGAAAGAGTCAGTTGCGTGCTGACGTCGAGAGATGGCGCCACCGACTGCCCTAGCGTCAGCCCCCTACGCGAGCCTTCGTCGCGGCTCGCGGCAGAGAAACTTGGAACGCTCGCCGCTCGCCGTTTACTTTTTTCACATTTGAAGGAGAGGAGACTAGAGGAGGAGAGCTGCGCGGGAGCGCGCGGTGTGAGGAAAAGCGAACGCACGCGCAGTGCACGCAGCTGGTAGAGAGAGAGAGCGGAGAGAGCAACGCGCAGCTGTTGGAGAGAGGGAAGGAGGAGAGTTGCCCGTGCGTGGTGTGAGTGCGGACTACGACGCCGACGCCAACGCCGCGGGACATGACCCGAGCAAGAGATGCTCCGCATCTAAAACGGACGCCGAAGCGCAGCTTTCATGTCCGCGTCTGTGAATGACAGTCGACGATAGACAATGGCATGGAATAGAGCAGGCGATTCCGGTGGCTGCCGCGCGTCTGCTCGCAGCGACCAGGCTGACGGTGTCAGACTATGGTGCCTGGAACGCGTATCCGACTTGTGTGTTTACCGCGTCCAAAAAAGTGGTCCCTCGATTTCCGCCTGATGACGTCATAAAAATTTCATGCTGTCGCCGGTCGCGATCCTGGCGGGTTCTAGCAGCGGTGGTTGATGTGGCAGACGCCTGTTCTGCTGCAGGTCGCTCTCTGGTGTGACAGCCCACGGAAGCTTCGGCAGCCAGAAGTTGGGATTCCGTGACGACAGCGACACTCGCATTCGCTCGTGCTTTTCGCCAGCATTTCTACGACCAGCCGCCAGGATCGCAACATCCAACAGCATCACACTCCGGCTTCTTTGACGTCATTACTTGCTACTTCAGGAGCACTCGTGACGTATGGGCGGGATAGACTCTAAACACACCAGTCGGAGACGCGTTCCAGGCACCATAGTCACACTTCCAGACTAGACGCACCGTATATCGGGAAGAAAAAAACAAGGGACTTCCGAACATGTTCGGTCGAGGAGCCAAGCCAATCCAATAGTAATTGGTGGGGTCATTGATCTGTGGGCGGGGCTTAGAACGGGTCGTGACCTCCACCTAAATTGCGTCTAACGGCGTAAATATTGCACAACATTTTTTTTTAGTACAAATAAAAAAGAAAGTCTCCCAGCTATGCCCTTTAAAATAAATATTTTTTCTCCTTCAGTGTCACTTTAAGAGGTTGAAAAGACCATCGTGCCCAAGAGACGTAAACAAAAAGTTTGAGGTCACGCCCTATGTGCATAATAATATCGCACACCCTGGTAAGATTAGTGACCAAATTCTGTGTGTGATGTCGTCTGTACGACCCCTTGCAAGTTGTACAATATTTGTGCATTGGTCAACGCACCAAAGGTCAAGTTGCTGGTTTGTGGTAAGAAGTCGTAAGCCAGCTTAGTGCCCTGTGCCACTGAAGTAGTTTGTAAGATCCATTTGGGTTGTGGTAAGGTGTATAGAGGGAAACCGGACGCTGCTTGAATGACAGATTGCGAGAACACGCGGCTTCATTTATCAATGGTTTTGGTTCACACCTGCCAATACACTTCAAAGCTTGTGGATTCTCACTTACACTGAACGGTGTGCAAATGGCAGGGCGTAGAAAAGGAAGATTAGAAGGGAGATGCTAGAAGCGGTTGTGACACATGACTGTGACCAAGTCTCGCGTATTAGCGTCGCAACAGTGCTTTCAATAAAAAAAGAACGATTTTATCAAGAGGTTTAATTTTTATGTTTTGTTTGGTTGCGTAGAGACAGGCTGTTTAATTTGTTATTGCGGTTTGTTTTAATACACTTTTTGCGCCCTTCTTGTTACAACATGACGCTGTATAGTGTGTAGTGCACATACATCCCTTACAAAAAATTTATATCTGGCCAGATCTGAAGATTTCAGATATGGCCATATAAAAATTGCCACATATAACCTGATTTGATATATCAGCCAGATATAGCCTGATATCCCTGGCTAGGTATGGAAATCCCAGATCTGGCTAAGTAAGGAAATTTGCAGATCTGGCCAGGCATATCAGAAGGACAATTCCAGCCTGCAATTGCACTTTATAATTTTTTATTGTCTACAATTCTCCCAAGTGCCCCGGCCGGCCCGCCCTCGAGGAATTATGGGAACGATGATCCTTCAGCTCCCTAGTGATAGCTAGTTTGATTAATTTCATGGTTACACAGTTTCGAGAGTAATTCGTAGTCACCCTGAACAAGCGTCCCATAGGGCTCCAAGGACATGTCATATCACTTTTAGACTTTCTCGTCAATGGCAGCGTTTATGATACTTTGCATTCTGTCCAATCTTCAACCAGGCTGAGCCGCCGAAATCGCTTAAAATATCAAAACTCTCCTGATTGTTGTTTTATAGAATTAATTAAAAGCCGCGAAATCACAACAACCAAAACTGATTCAGCTCGAATTCAGCGGAGCTGTTTACAGCATTTTTAGCGTTTCTAACTTAATAACAGCGTCTTTGAAGCTGTACGAGAATGATGAATAATGTAAGAGATATGTCTGCAGCTCATCCAGGTTGAAGAGGGGAGGAGGCGAGGAGTAGATGAGGAGGGTAGGAGGAGAGGCGCATGCCGTCCCTCCATACTCCTCCCTCCCTCTCCTCAATAGCTGCGCTCTAATTCGGCATTACAGAGTTGTAAAACGTCCTTCATTTATTTGACTTATTTATACATAATTAATTGAAAACCGGCCACTTGATAAAGCTGTATACGACAGATAACGAAGTATATATACCTCAAATAAGGCTGCATACATTCCAGATAAGGCTTCATATTCGCCAGATAAGGCTGTATATACGCCAGATAAGTCTGTATACACGCGAGATAAGTCTGTACATACGCCATATCAGGCTGTATATACGCCAGCTAAGTCTGTATATACGCCAGATAAGGCTGTATATAAGCCGTATATAATCATATATTGTTTGATATGGCCTAATATGGCCCAGATATAAGATTTCCATACGGGATTGGATCATGACAACACTGTTTCTATTGCCGTTTAAATCATGAAGGTAACTTTGTGCGTTTTACATATGGACATTGTGTGTCCATATGTAAAAGCTTGAGTTAGGCGTAGTTTGTACATGACTAGGATAGGGCTATCTTTTTTGGCTTAGTAGGGCCGTCCCAATGACACACCATGCGAGTCTCCAGGACCCTCAAGTCAGAGATGTTGCGCCAACAACGACTCTTCACACAATTTTCCTTGCCTTTCAAATCTCCCAACTGCAGCGTTTTTATCATTCACCTCGCAGTGGCGAGGCACTCAGGAGTGAAACCATCTGGAAGGATCGGTTTCTTCCGATTATGAAACAGTGTCTTTCAAGGCGAGACAAGGATCAGCCCAAGAGGTCGCCTCTTCAGATTATCAGAGAGAGGTTAACACCCTCACACAAGACGAAGTTCTAAAAAAAGGTCCGAAGTATGCCTTACCACTAATGCTTGAGCCCTTTGATATGCTTGCCCTAATTCGCAACATTGTGCATCTAAAGCATATGATGAGAAAGCCTCCCAGATAATCAATGAAGGAATTGAGTGCCTCATACGCCATCGAGTCTTAAACCATCAGGCATCGAGCTTTTAAATACTCAGTCCAGGAGCTCCAAAGCAAAAAATCTTAAGCTCAGTGTATCTGACAAAGGAGGGAGTATTCTGTCGTTCTTACATCTGGAACGTACGAAGAGAAAGCATCTCAAGCTATGGCCAAAGCTTTATCCAGGTTGAATAAAAACGAGACAGAAATACAAAACAAGCACTCATAAGGTTGCTTCAAGAAAACCACCTGAATAGCCTATGCGCAAAGATTTAGAAACTAAAGAGGGCACTTAGAAGTATTCCTCTAGCTAAGACACACAAAGAAGGCATAACGTTTCAAGGGCTATATTGTCACAAAGAGAATATGGCAAGTATACCTGTCAACCTTCTTGCTAACAACTTGTCTTTAATACAGTAATACGTAATACGTGGCGAACCCGGTCGAAAGCCTTTTCTAAATCTATCTAGAGCACTGCTATTTGCTCTAAACTCCGCATCACAAACTTCAAGAACGCTTCTAGTAGTGTGTATGTTTGGACAAATAGTGCAACCCTTAATCCCGCAACTTTGATGCGGCACTGCAATTTTTTTTTTCAAATTACACTCTGCAACTATCGTGCTAACGCATTCATTAGAATTTTACAGTCGACATTGGCCAGGTAATTGGCCTATAGTTGCTAGTACTACGGAGCTTAGCGGCGCCATCACTCTTTGGGATCAGGACAGTATGTATGGACAGAAAGATACGGGCAACTCATGGTCCAGATAAGACTGACAAAAACTGCGATGACGCAAGGGTGCAATTTCCGCGTAAACATTTTATGAAATGTTGCGATTAGCCCGTCCGGTCCCGGCGACTTGCCGTTGCTGATTTCATCTATCGCTTCTCGATTTCAGTTACACTGATTCCAGAAACTGCGCGGTGTCGCTATCTAGCTTTGGCAAAGTCGGGGAAAATTCTTTATGAAACCTCTTTTTGTTTTTGTTTTATCTAGCAATGTCTTATAATATTCTACAAATGCCTGCTGCATAGATCTAAGATTACCAGTCCTGCGCCTTGGTGATCTATTACCACGATTTGGTCACCGCTCATACCCTCTCATCCTACGATGGATCAAAGCTCAATGCTACAGGCCATGGCAGCTGCATAAGATCAAGATTACCAGTCACTGCGTCATGGTGATCTATTACCACGACTTGGTTACCGCTATACTCCTCCTCATCCTACGATGGACCAAAGCTCAATGCTACAGGCCTCAGGGTCCAATCACGAGCCTGTTAGAAACCACGTGGTCATATTGCTCGTCGTACGTATCGAGTGCGCCAAGACGCGTCATGCGGAGGCGAGTTTTCGTCTGCTAAATGGGCCCTTGCCGCGGCTCCGTCTGCTTGATACTACTGAGGACTACTGAAGGGACTAAATACCGTTTTGAAGCGATGGGGCGAAGAGAACCCAGGATAAGAGCCAGTGGTCATTAAGAAATGAAGATGAGTCACATAGAGCGTTCGACACGGGAGCGTGTACGGACCGCGTGAGAAGGGGAGATAAGTTGGATCAGATTGTGATGGCTAAGGCGAAACGACTTTATTTCAGTGTTACCTACGCGCCGTCCAACTCTTAAAACAGTGTGACAGAGTTTACGAAATATGGCAAGAATGTTTATGAAACTAAATACCATGTACAGTAGGGGCAAAAGTCCCCAGGACGCGCGAGCTGCGACTGAAACGCATTGCTCTGCCATCTGCCGGCGGGTCGCCTGGTTTCGAGATCACATAGCGCATGTGCGTCCTACTGTGCCTGCAACATGTGTGTTTTCCCGCTTTTCTGCGGCGCGGGCGCGTGGTACCACCTCGGAGATAGCGCTATGGCCAGAATGGCTGACGAGCGTCTGCTACACATTCCGAAACTGGAGATACCGCCCACGGCTTACGCCGCATTTCGCCGTGTCAGCGTATCTTGCTTTAGGCGGTACCACGCCCAGTTGCGAGCTGTACTTCGCTTCGGACCTTCGTCCAGCCGCAGCGGACCTGCGCGGAATCGGGACTTCGTCTGCCTTCCGTTCAGATCGCTAGGGATGCTCGAGGATGGGCTCAGCGTGAAAAGCGACAGCACTACGAACGTCATGACGGTGCCGTGAAGCAGCGCTGACCCGCTCGCAGCATAACCCGCAGCATCGGCTGCGTCTGGACGGAACGGTGAACGCGGATAGGCCGCACGCAGAAGAGCGGGAAAACGCATGGTCGCAGGCACAGTAGGACGCGCATGCGCTTTGTGGGTGATCTCGAAGCAAGGCGACCCGCCGGCAGATGGCAGAGCAATGCGTTCCAGTCGCAGCCACGCGCGTCCTGGGGACTTTTGTCCCTGACTGTACCTTTGCTTCACCAATATAAAACAGCGCGCTAATTATAACAGAGAACCATATGGGTTAGATTAGAGCTCTTCGTGGTCTGCTTGTCGGAATGCTTCGCGAGCACTCCTTCGCAATGCGGATGCTAACTTTTCTGGGGCAGTGCTCCGCCCGCCAGCCTTCGGGCCCTAGTCCATCATAGGGTGAGACGGGAGTATTTCTTTTCTAGCGCGAAGGCCCGCTTTTGGAGAGTTTCTCGCACCGGTAGCTACTCAGGCCCGGGCTCGAACAATCGCCCCCTTACATCTTTCTTCATCAAGTTTTTTCAAGGCTCGCCTTAATAGCGCTGATGTCATCTTTAAAGACGTCCGGCGTCTTTCCTTCTTCGGCGAGAAGCCTTTGTAAACCTAGGCTCAGTCCTTTTTCTACTTTTCGTTCTTACCGCTTTATTTGACACTCTGAAAATTCTTTCTCCGGACACGTTTTATGTTTTGTATATTTCAACCTCGTCAATCAGTTCCCTATCGTCCAGCAGCTCTGGTTGAACTTCCACAACTCCACGAAAAACTGCCACGCCTTCTGGCGTCGACTTAAGGTAAACGTCACCAAACTATGGTCTCTAAACGATACAAAATGACCGGCAGAGTCACTACACTGGCGAACCACCTCTCCTAAGACATACTAGGCCCTGTCAAGCTATCGCGTGGCGGCTCCCTTGATAATTAGTGAAGATTACACGGTGGCGGTGCCCATTGGCCAAGCATTGTGCCACATCTTCGAAGCTCATTGTCTTTAATTAGCTTGGTTTAGCGATCGTCCGGTCATTATCTGTAGTTCGCGTTTGATCTGAACGATCTTCATTCATACTAGCACAATTAAAATGCCCAAGTAGTGTAAATAGCTATCCGCCTCGAGATGGTTTCGAAATATTTTTCAAAAAACAATCGCCGCTCACTTTCCACATTCGGTGCGTAAATACAATATTACCCTCGCACTTTTAAACTAGAAAAGAAAAAGTCGCAGAGGACGAGTCGTCCTGTTTCGCAGGATGTAACGCGTTCCTCAATGATTCGATAGCCGGCTTCAAAAGTAAACAACACACTCCTGACCTGCCGACAGAAAGGCTCACGCACACGTTGTGCTGTGAAGTAGATAGGTTTCACCATCAGGTCTGCTTTGACTTTCGCTTTCCACTTTGATCTCCTGAACTGCTAGAACATCCAAATCGCTCTCTGTAAGAAGGCAGTTAATCTGACACCGTCTGGGTCGTGCCGCGAGACCCCGAACGTTCAGAGTTCCTGTGCGAAGGCCAGACGCTAGCAGTACCATGAAGTTGGTGTCGTCAGTCCCGCCTGCCGTGGCTTACCTGTCACTCTTTCATGCGGCAGCACCAATCACGGGCAGAAGCCCTCACTGATGGTAGACCCCCATCGCGGGTCAGCGACGAGGACCGCAGCTTGCTGGCGTAGCGTCCCTTTTTTCCGGGCAGCTGCCATTCGCGGCCCTCGGTCTTGTAGCCCCTGCTCCTTGGAATCTTCCGCAGCCTCATCTAGCCTTCTTTTCGACATTCGCGGGATCTTGTTCCATGGTCGTCACGCCGTCGTTGACCTGGGCACCAAAGTCGTGACCTCCCACAATCTCCGCCGAAGTTGCCGGCGTGGGTGCGTCCGTTGACGTCCTCTGTTCGTCCTTCTCAGGTTCCCATAACCGTCGCTGCAGGAGTCAAGGGTCCTTCGCAGTCACGTGCGCTGCCTTAGTGCCCTCCGCTTGGCTCGGTGACTTGCCGTTTTCAGTCGACTCCGATGGTTTGGACGACTGGTTCGTCGCCTCCTCCGCTTCCGCCTCGTCTCATAATAAGGTCTTGACCTTCGTCGCTCGCTCAGCTGACAACTGCGCTGGCATACGATCGTACACTGTCCTGAGCGACGTGGCCAAAAACCACGGCACTGCGTGCACCGGGGCACTCGGCAGTCCCGCCGAATGTGCCCTGCCCGATGGCACCGCAGACATAGCGGTTGCGCGACCTGGTACGACGACGAGTATAATGCCCCCGCCTTGATTCTAGCTGGTGAGCCAGGTTTTCCAGCGTCACTTCTTTGAGCGTCAGTCGGGCGATTCGTGTGGTTGACTCGATGTCCTCGAAGCCGTCCACTCGCCACTTTTGCCTCGGTCACTCGCCGACGAGACCCGAACTCTTCCAAGGCCTTGCGGAGCACCTCGTTGGGCACGTCGAAAGGCACCCAGTGGAGCTTCACCCTAAGCTTCTTGCCTGTTGGGGTCCACAAGAATGTACAGCTTGCCTCTTGCAGTGAGCCAGCCCAATTTGAGCAAACGTTGCTTTGCGGCCGCACTCTTCAGGCTGCACAGCCACACGTGGCCCATCTGGCACACGCCGAGCCCTGTGACGTCCTTGAGTAAGTCGACCTTTTCCAGAAGGCTCCTGAATTCTCAAATCCTCAATGGCCTGGCGTTCACATCGCAGTGCAGGTAGACCTGGTGTTTCGCTTTATCGCCAGCCGGCAGCGTCGGGAGCAGAATCCGATAGTCCGCGGGTACGCAGAAAGCCCTGTCACCGCGGCCGTCGACGACCGTTATCAAAGCCTGACCGGAGCTCGCCATCCGTGTGTCCGCGCTGCTCGGCAGACGATCAAGGAATGACTACGCTACTCAAGGCACACTTGTTTTCTTTTCTGGTTATAACGCAAGGCACACTTGCACGGCGAATAAGAAGGTGATGCGAACGGGATAAGATAACGCTATAGCGAAGCCACTTTAAAGGCGAAACTTAGGCGTCCTTCAAGTTTTATGAGCGGAGGGTGTTTGCTCTCGGCAGAAACTTCATTTTTTGTCAGTTGTTTATTGCTACATTTGTTCCTTTCTCTAATATTTCATTTCATTTATTATACATTAAGGCCCCTGAGGGGTATTACCTAGGGAGTAATACAAAACACAAAGTGACATTTCAAAAGATTAAATACAAGGTAGAGACAAAAGTGACAACATTTGTTCGAAAAAAAAGCCATCAAAGTTAAGGTAACACATGCTGAGTCAGCTCTGGAAGAAATAACGTGTGATCTGTAATTGTTACGAGAGAATCTGGTAGTGAATTCAGTCTTTTATGAACAAAAGAAGAGACAAGTTTTTTAAAAGTGTTTGTTCTGTCAAAAGGTAGCTCGAGTTTGTAGCAGTGATCACGGCGGAAAAAGACATGATTTGCTGGTGAAAAAAAAAAACTCCGGGTCAATCCAGGTTTTAAAAAGAGGTTAGGAAAAATAAGATAATCTCTCTACGGTGCGCCTCTTCTCAAAAGGAGTGTGATGATATTAAGGCCTTGAGGGTAGAAATACTCGTAGGGTGAATAGTCGTGAAGGATAAATCTAGCCGCGCGGTTTTGTACTGATTCTAACATGTCGGAAAGGTAAGTCTGATGGGGGTTCCAGATGGTAGAAGCATATTCCAACTTGGATCTAATAAGGGTGCAGTATGACAGCTATTTGATCTTCGGTGAGGCTTGACGTAGGTGGCGTCTAAGGAATCTTAGAGTTTTATTTGCACTTGAAGTAACCTTTCGATATGTGTTTTTCATGATTGACTAGAGTTTAGTTATAAGCCAAGGTATTTAAAGACGAAGCCTTTTCTACTTGTTGGGATATGAGTATATAGGTATAATTTACCGGATTAAGTGATTAAGAAAAAGATACGCATGTACATTTACTATGATTAATAGAAATGAACCACTCATCACACCATATTTCAAGTAATTTTAGGTCTTGTTGCAGTGCTAGGCAATCATCTTTACTAGTAAGAGTGCGATAAATAACAAGGTCATCAGCAAACAGACGAACACAGCTTTCCAGGCGATAACCGACATCATTTATGTAAACAAAAAGAGTAAGGGACCCAGTAAAGCACGCTGAGGGACTCCTGAAAAAAACGTGGTAAAGATTGCGAAGAGGCTTCATCCAGACGCACAAATTGGGTTCTATTGGTAAGAAAAGTACTTATCCAGTTCACTACAATAGTATTAATATTGACTGTTTTAATTTTGCGATCAGTCTACAATGGGGCACACGGTTAAATGCTTTCGAAAAGTCTATAAATACAGCATCTGTTTGTTTGAGTGAGTTGAGGTTACTGTGAATATCGGTTACCAACTCGGAAAAGCTGCTTTGCACATGATCGATATTTGCGCAATCCAGGCTCATTAGAAAATAATATATTATTGGCATCTGAAAATTTTATAATATTTGTAAAAATAATATCTTCCAACAATTTGCTACAACACTTGCTAAGGAGATCGACCTATAATTTAATTGCTCAAGTCATCAGATGACCCGGACTTTTTAAATTGGAATGACATCTGCATGTATCCAGTCACTATGTAGGGTACCAGTAATAAGCGACTGGTTGAAAATCTTACACATGTAAAGAGACAAGGCTTGTCTAGGAATTTTTAAAATTTTACTGTTTATATCATCGCTACCAGGAGCGGAACTGAGAGGAAGTTCTGTATTAATTTTGAAATTCATTCAGGAGTAATTATAATAGATTTCATTTCATCAATCACGTACTGAAGAGGTAATTGAGGGATGGGGAAAGTTTCACGAGTAAAGAGTAAAAACCACTACTGAAACTACTCTAAATTTATCACACATTTCATTTTCAGTCAGCTGCTTACAGTCGAGTCTGAGATAACTGGACTTTTTTGACGAAGGGATAATTATTTTTCAAACCTCCGTGGGTTAGAAACACGAATGTTATACAGATCGTTCTAAAAAAATTGCGTTTTGTAGTTCTTATTTTACGTCTGCAAATTCTAACAAAATCACGGAAGCAAGACCATGAGGCCTCGCCCTTGTTGTTGTCGTTTTATTTCTTTTGCTGACTGGAAAAAGTTTCTGTCTTTAAGTCTATAAAAACTGCAGTCGACTGCATGACATCTGTTTTTGGAAAATGTTCGTTGAACCTCGACACCGTCTGCCAGCAAGATGATAATTTTTCTTTGACCGCTATTTTTGATTGCTTTTCCTGTTAAGACTTTAAAGCTACAAAGTTCAAAGTTGGCGACATAAAAATAACTACAGAAATAGTTTTGACGGGGTACGTCGAAATGAGTTCGAACCATATTTACACGTCTTCTGGAAGTGGCGTCCCAGACGTCAGAAAAATATTGAAACATATTTTTAGCCTGAACGTCGAAATAGTCACTGCCGTTTGAATGCCAGCTGCGCCCAGTTCACAGCGAAGGCCGCCGCAGCTCTCGTGCCCAATAAGTGCTCAGAGAGCACGCCCGAACAACAGCGGGCTCGTCGTATAATTAGCGTAGCAGCGACTCGATTTTATATGCACTTTTGCAAAGGGTATATTGGGTACGAAAGAAGTGCTGTCCGTTTTCTGCCTTTTTGTGTTGAATTTTTTCTTAGGTATTAACAGTGTACCAAACCGCCCCCCTGCCCCCTCCCCCTGCCTTCTTCCCCCAAGAAAGAGGGTTTGTTTTTTTGTCTAGTTTTTTTCGTCCCTACTTCATAATCATTTTGCTTATATTCTCTATTTTGCTTGTTTAGCTTCTGGTACCTCATCGTGTTGTTTGTTATGCTCGCATGAACTTTGTTATTCGAACTCGTTTCCGTATTTCTTATGTATTTCGACCTCCTTCCTACATCATGCTCGCCTATAGATGGCGTTCAGGGATATTCTGTATAAGTAAATAAATAATACTTCACACGAGGCTAGCCCGTAAGCAGCTCTTTGAAACATTTGAAACATTTCTTTATTTCCAACAACGATGGGGGAAAACCAAAGGAAAAAAGCTGCTATTTGCAGCTCGACCGGCCCATTGGTACCCCTACATGGCCAGGCGCTGGCGATACAAGCGAAAAAATAACAACATCGTTCACAACAAGAATGACTGCTGAAAGCCCTCGGAATTTCGAAGGAATTCGTAACCCAAAGTAACGACAAAAGTAAGAGAAATAGAGGTAAATAAAATAAAGTGTCAGTGTTCACGATAGAAGGGGACCTGGAACTACTGAATGAAGTGGTTGGTAAGTAATTTAGGCCACTCGGGGATCTCTGCACGCACGAATAAAATCTCCTTTACATGGTTGCCTTTTCTGGAATCTGTCTGAGTCAAAGTGCGGGCAACTCTGCCGGGATAACGAAAAGGGCAACGATACATAATCCCCTGCTTTCAGTCTACTGAAACGCACATTGTGAGAAGGGTGAACACTTCGGGATGACAAAGTCTCAGTTAAGTCGGCAGGTTTTCTTTCTGGAACAAATAGGTTTATGTATCACGCGGGTCCGCCGACGGGATTCGCACGGTGCAGCGGGACAACATTAAGGGCGTTCTGGTGCTGTTCTGGCGCTAAAGAAACTTGAATAGTGACCGTTACAGTACGGCCAAGTTGAGTATTGCGATGCTTATATCTTAGCGCTGTAAAACGAGAAAGCTCAAACTTTCACCGAATGTGCTTTGAGGTGGTATACATTTCACCAGGTGAAATAACGAGGCATAACTCCCTTTCTGTGAACTCAACCGAAATAGCAATGGTTGTAACTCGTGGCGCCACCTCCCGATGAGTTCATCGTCTACTCGCTGCGATGATCGGGAGATCGCGTCACAAGACAAGGTCGGGGCCCATGTAACAACCTAATTAATACACGTGGGAGCATAAATGTGATAATCACCTTGTTATGAACGACAAGGAATGACTCAAGCACACTGAAATTGTGACTCCATTTCGCTTGTTCAGGATGCGGTGTTGGAGTCAAGAAACGCGCGACTCGCGGTGCTGCTCGCCGTCGTTGCGGGGTTCCTGATTCACGCCCTGTCCAGGAGAAAACAGCCGGCTCAGAAGCAGAAGCTGCCACCGGGACCCAAAGGTCTCCCCATCGTGGGGAACTTATTTTTCATCAGCAAGTGCTTCAAACCTGATCAATGCGCGCAGTGGGCTCGCGAATACGGACCGGTATTCAGGTGAGATGTTAAAATAAAATTTTTTGGTCGAATCGCTTTTTTTTTACTTTCTTGTTTCGATGCTTAAAGTAATCGCATCCAAGCCGAGGTGCGGTGGGAGAGGGGGGATACTCGGTAGCAATCCTCGGTTCCACCTAACGATGGATCGTGATGGACACTACGAGTGATTCCAGCCAACTCAGCTCTTGAAATGAATCACGTGACTCCATGCCCCGCGCGTCGACTCGCCCTTCCCCCCCCTCTTTTGGGACGCCTAGTACCCGGATCCCAGTGCCCCTCCCCCCCTCCCGCCCCCCCCCCCGCCGTTTTGGTTGCCTACGCCACTGCTACAAAGTGAAAGTTCGCGCATGCAGACTAAATATCTAGTTACTTAATTTATCGTTTCCCGCCACTCCCAATGCGCACAGCGGTACCGGCGTGTGCATTACTGTGTTTATTACGGCGTAGCGTGCAGCTAAAGACAACAGCTTAAATAAACCCCAATGCCTGAACTTATACTTTTGTAGCGAAGACGCAGGATGAGATTTCGGGTATGTTAATTCTCACTCTCCAGAGATTTCGAGTTCTGAACAGCACTTGGGAGTAAATTCGGTCATACCAATTGCGCTCCGCTCTACTATAAAGCATAGCCGCAGTGAACCCTTTTATTTGGGTAGCGAGAACTGCCTCGGTAATTTTTTTCATCATTGTTTGTTTCAGGCGCGCGGCGCGCCGCTACCTAAAATATACCTTTTTTCCAAATGTTCATCGAGCAACACTGGTCGAGTGCCATATTTTGTCACCCAATTGAACTAATCTAGGGAGAACTGAATGACATACGACTAACTAATACAGCTGGGGACAGGCGGGACGGCAAAAAGATTGGAACTCCCTCCCGCATGGACTCCGGCCCAAAGTCTCACCCCTGTCTCCCAGTGGGCCCGGTGCTGGGGTAACGCCGACTAGGTTTGACCCAGACTTGTACGTAGTTCAACTACTCTACTCAAGTTACTGTAGTTTAACTACTTTTCTGAGTAGTTCAGTAACTTTCAATTACCTTTTATTTCGGTATTAGTAGTTTACTTTAATTACTTTTTCCGAGTGACTTTTACTCAAATTACAAATTACTTTCGAATCTTAGTGGAAGGTTTGCCTAGAAACAAACACTCCTGCACAAAAAAAGATACGTTGGAAGATCAGCTGATATTTGCAAAGAGGGCGAAAACATGCGGCGTTGGCAAGGGGGGGGAGGGAGAGTAGTAGTTCGAACGGTGCGAAACCTCCCAAAAGTTCACAGATGCCCCCCATGCTACAACACCCGCTACGAGGCGCAGGGAGCGGACAGACACGTCGCAAACGGGGCCGAGTAATTGGGGAATTAGCGCCGAAGACTGGCGTTTCTTTGTGCCCCGAAGCTCAAGGAGACTTGAGACATTCGAAGAAAGCGCTTGTCCACATTTCTCCCCCAATGTAAAAACTCTTGCCCACTCCAGGTGGTGTACACACTGCATCCTCACTTAAAGGAGGTAACAAAATGCAGCACCCGCCCTAGAAGCTCATCTGGTGCTCCTGTATAGTTTGTGCTGTCTTTCGAGACGTCATCTGGTAATTTGTCTGAGTTAAGTAAAGGCAGCCATAAGATCGACACGAATAAGAGGCACTATGCACCTGACCGTAAATAAATAGTTCGTCAGCGAGAATAAAACAAATTACAGAACGCAGCAGCGCACGCCGCTCTTCGCCCCTTCTTTAATCTGCGGCGTACAACGCGCTGACGCTTTGGGCGATGGGGACAGTCGGAGCCGCTGCCCTCGCGGACACGCAGCGCCATCCGGATGAGCGATTGTTCGCAAGCCGTCTTGCGTCTCTGCGGCGCGAGGAAGGAACAGACAGCA
>JAZHYW010050918.1:0-26620 GCA_037355805.1 Ixodes ricinus
TGAATACGTATTTATGAAAGGATATATACTTCGTTTCAGCTTGGGTCCAGACGCAGCCGATGCTACAAGCGCGAGCTCCGGGCTTCCAGCGTCCCTGCCAAGCACGCGCGCTCGTGCAGGGCACTGTTCAGGGCCACACGCTCGTGCTTGTAGCATCGGCTGCGTCTGGACCCAAGCTGAAACGAAGTATATGAAAGCATTGTCGGAAGAGTAAATACGTATACTTAGGAAAGGTCGCTCCACCGAACTAGCATTGTCGGAAGAAAATGAATTACTTTTATGTAATATCGAAACAAAACTGATGACATTTGCAATATTTATTGAGTTCACAAAGGCCTTCGACCGCATAAATCATGACACATTACTTACAAAGTTGTGTATTTATAGTGTTCGTGGTGTTGCTTTACAAATGATAACTTCATAAACGATATCAGCGTGTTGAAATAAATAATAAAAGATCTGATCTTAAGCCGCCATCCGCTGGGGTGTCACAGGGCAGTTTTTCAGGGCCGCTGCTTTTAAACTTGTAAATTAATGGCCTGATTAATATTGACGAGAGTGTAAACTACATTATCTATGCAGATGATACGAGATAATTTTTAAGAGTTAACAGAGGTCAGGTAATTTGTCGTTCTAATCATTTTCTTCATAATCTAAATGCTTGGTCATTATCGAATTCCCTCCAAAAAAATGTAAGCAAACCGAAGCCGTCTTTTTTAGATCCGGGAATACAAATTGCAGTTATACGTCTGTGCTTGCTCTTGGTACTGGTACTATTTATATAGTTGAGAGCGTGAAAGTGTTAGGGGTAATTTTTAATCAAAACACGCTTTGGAATGAGATACAATATACGTGTAGCAAACTCTCGAAGGCTGTGTATACTATATTCAGATACAGTCACATGATTTTCAGCTCCGTTATGATACTTGTTTACAACCGTGTATTTTGCGCTCATGATAGCTATTGCTTTTTTTGTATGGGGAAATGCGACTATGACAAATATCCAACAAATACATATTCTCAAAAAAGGAGTGATTCGTATAATATGCCACACTGCCTATGATAGGCATACGAAACCATTGTTCAAAAACTCAATATTTTGGAAGTCACCAATTACTACAGTTACAAATTTGTCCTTTTATGCAAAAAGTCCTTATGTCATAACCATTTATTCCTATCAATCCCCTACCTTGAGTTCAAAAAATAGACCTACAATACTCGTTGTGCAGATATCTGGTCTTTACCGCTCCCCAGGACCAATTACGGTAATCAAATGTCGAGATCTACACTGCCGCGTCTTCTAAATTGTTGTAGTAAAGTGACCATAAACATTTTGAGTTGGATTCGAAAAGATGAGCGCTTTCATTAGTATTTCTCTGCTTAGTTAGTGCGTGACGTGAATGTACGATTTAGCTTATCTTTTCTTTGCGATCTTTGATACTAATATTTTTCGTTGGTAATTATGTTAATAATGATATAGATATTATGTGTGCATGTGTATGTGTGTGCTTTTTCCCTCTGATGCTGTATGAGGGGGGGGGAGCGGCAGAGGCTCGTGAAGCAACACTGAGTTGCTTTTTTCTCTGCCTCCTCTCCCCAAGTGGAGAGAAAAAAGAATTTACATTTGGATTTGAAGTAATATTGGAGACAAATCAGTTTACCTACAAAAGAAGTTGTGAAGCGTATCTTGAAATATTGAATCAGTCATCTGTCACAGCCTTTCGTGATACAATGTTTATCCTCCTTTTTTTCTCTTGGCTATTGCCCCCCCCCCCCTAAAAAAAAAAAAATCCTGGAAAAGATTTTAATTTTTGGTTTAACTTTTGACTGATATTTTGCTTACACCTCTAAGGCGTTAAAAAATTAAACATTTGTTATTGTCTTAGATTTGCATTTTTGAGTTTACACATAACCTTTCAGAAATAATCTTGTGCTTTCTTTTTATTAAAACGTACGTCTTTTCGGATGTATTCTATCCTGTAAGTGGGTCGGCGTACCTTGGATGTTATATTGTATGCGCGAACCATACTGACTTATAGCCTATTTTGTGTTTTGTATATTATGTACTTTTTCTCTTCATGTAATGCACTCCAAAGAGTGCATTCGAGGCCATAAAATGAAATGAAAACTGTAATGAAAGGTGTGGAGGAAGTTCCGCAAATGAAGAGCCGGCACGAGCACGAGCATGTTGCCCTGAACCACAGACCACAGCCTCCTTTATACTGACAAAGCCTGGCAGATCGTCACGTGACAAGGTCGCCAAAAGTGAAAAAGGTAGAGCGGCAGACAATGGATGGATGGATGGATGAATACGGCTGAGCCCTTTGGATCGGGCGGTAGCTTACGCCACCTAGCCAATTTGTCTTAACATCTAAACATTTAAGACAAGAGGCATGTGACGGGCGCCCCGCTGCGGCGAGACGCCGAAACACACTTGTCCCGAGCGATGGAATGTCCGCTCGTGCTTCTCGGGTTCCTTGGGCTACCGCTTCTTTTATCGTCAGGTTTGAAAATCGTGTTTCGGGTCCTCGCCGCCGCAAAAGCTGTGCGCTGAATACCGGACTCCTCGAGAAATGCTGTGTGCTACCAGATCCTCTCGCTCCAAATCTGCGACCGGGCACTCTATGGCTCCGTCGTCGAACTGCCAGGCTTTGTGAGTATGGGGGAGGCTATGCCTGAACATACCTGAACGATTCTTGCACTGTACGAGCGGGAGTGCTTGGCGGGTCCGCAGAAAGCCCGGCGATCGCTCTTGTAGCGTCTGCTATGCTCGCATTTCTAGTGAAAGGGTACATTGACCTCGGGACCCAGATTGAATTTAGGGGAAGCCTGCTCTTGTTTATCCTAGAGTGCCTCGATGTCCCTCTGTTTAGGGTGATGCCATCGTTTGTGGTACCCGATGCCGACAGCACGCGCTCACAGGAAAAAAAAAAGAAATCGCAGGAAACAAAATGTCGCTGTAGCGCAGTCAACGCCACGAGCGCGTGCAGGGACACGCTCTTTCACGCGCTTGAGAACAAAAAATAAAAATAAACGTTAGAAACAAAATGGCCAGATGTCATCACCCCAAGCAAAGCGCACATGAAGGCACCCTAGTTTATCCATGTTTCTCAATGAGGCACGTGTCGATTCCCTCTGTCGACAATGCGGGTGGTGTCAAAGCATCTACCCTGATGGCACAGAGCACGGGCAAAGGTACAGCGCACGAGCTCTTAACAGTTTATCCCAGTGCGCGAGGGCTGCAATGGATCCTTCCATGTCTTCGGCCGCGCGTGCGTAGCATTCCTTTTGCTCCAAGTAAGTCTGAAAGGAAGCGTAGTTCTGCTTCTAAAGGGAAGCTGAAACACTTCTTGAAAAAAACAAGTTAGAGGTAAATTCTGGCATATTTGTATCCCGTGAATCTGAATATTACGTTCGTTTTCTCCGAAGATGTAACTAAACGCGAGAAAACACGAAAACCCTACGACCGGTAGTGACGTCATACTAGGATCTTCACGCCGCCAGGCGCGTTTCGCTCGTGTGGGTAGGGCTTGCCCACTGACGCCAGTCGTGACTTCTCTTCCGACCCTTTTAAAATAGCGAGAGTGCGCGTGCATAACTTTGACAGGCGCTTAAGATGCCCGAGAGCGGAGATTCTAATGCGAGGAAGCATTACTACAAGGTGCTTTTGTTGAATCGTCGAAGCAGCCAAGATTCTGAAATCTTCAGTATTTTGTCGCAGCATGATGCGAATGTTCACGCCGTTAAGTAGGAGCTCTTCTTGCCGGCAAATGGCGCTGAATATCGGACAGAACAGATCGCAAAGGGTAGATTACTCGGTACGCTTGAAGCGAGCGGCGAGTCCCTCGGCATCTGGCGGAATTTCTGGCTTTTCCGATGTATTCACTGGGTCTTTTTTTACAAAGCATTGCAGAAAGAGAATGATCTCCACTTACCTGGTTTGCATTAAGCAGGATATCAAGATAGGAATGATAGGTATAGTTTTGGTAATGGCTGACCAGATGTTTATTGAGACAAACGTGTACGCATTGAAAGAGGGAGCTTCAATAAGCCTGAACCGGAATCACTTTGTCATTCGCAACCAAACCGTCGGATGCAACAGTGCTTGGAAGATCGCCATTTGCTCGAACGATTTTAGATTGAATGAAAAGGAAGCTAGATTTCAAATCGTAGAAATGTAGAGCCAAAGAAGGGACTTGAAATTCCAAAACAGACGTGGAGGTTGTACTAACGACGGAAAAGAACTCAAGATATTCCGATTTTTCGTATTGCGATATCTTCTAGGATATCGCAATACGTAAAAATGTAATTATTTTGAAATAATATCACGTCACGGTCTGCCAAAATGTGTGATGTGTGACAAGTACGGATTGATTACTATATATCCATTGTAATGCAACTGCAACGCTCCGATTTTTATGTACGGGCTTTAACTAAGCAGCAGTTTTGAGGAGAGTTTCTTTTGGGAACAGAGTGTAGGTTGGTATGCACTGTTTATCGCGTCAAGGAAGTGTTCTGCCGATTCGTAGAAGCCCTCAAGGATCTCAATTCGGTCCTCTGTCATGATATGTTTAACCCTTGTCAGGTCTATCTCAGCCTCCTGATCGAACTTCTCTTCCTCTACGGGGCGGCCTTCCATAGGCTGACCTATGCAAAATATTTGTTCCAAAAAGCCGAGTTTTTTTGCTTAAGAGAACGACATGTGCAAACGATTGTTTCTCTGGGAGGTTATGAAATAGCAGCTTTCTTTTCGATCGAGGTTCGCTTTGGCACCGAGCAAATATCTCAATCAACCCACTCCTCACCAACGAGAGGAGAGCTTGTTTTGCAGGAATTCGAATATTTTTGTTGGATTCCACTTTCCCAGCGTCCGTTGGTAGGACAAAATAGATCTCGTTAGATGACCTCGTCACGTTCTTGATGCTAAATGAAAAATTTATTCAATCTAGGGTGACCTCATAGGGTTCATTTAATAGGACAGCTGTACCTTAAAGGAGCTGTGCAACGATATTTAATTGGAATGTTTTTCACTTTACACGAGCTTACTGGCACTAGTGGGACTCAAGGATACTCACACGCAACGCCACTGGCCAAGAATCTCCGTTGTTGCGGTGTAATTTCAAGGACAAAAGCGATCATTTTCATTCAATCTCTCCTTTGCAAAATTTGATGACGTAACGTGGGTATCGCAGTATCCTCCGGTGACGATATTTGAATGCGGTTCATAGATTGGACCCGAGCATTGCGTGGGCACTCGATTTGGGCTCGTGATAATTACTAGCTCGAGAAGCATTCGGGTAGTGGCCCGTGTCCAATCGCTGCAACGACGACAATAGCCGAGCCATAACAATGTCGGGAACTCAGCGGGTGTCCTGTGCTTTGCTTGGCTTTGCCAACCCCAGCGCGTGGCAATGATCAACATTGGCGGCATATAATCGGTTCCAGATCACGTGGCCGCTTGTTCTGGCTGCGAGTTGAGGGAGTGAACGCAGCTCGTTTTTCTTTGATTTTTTTTCTGGGACTTCTATTGCGTGGGGTGAAAAACGAACGCGTGTTTTATAGGTCATTAACGTCAGGGATTCGTTTTAAGTGGTATTTGCGCAAAGTACGAAAATTGCTGCATCGCCCCTTTAAACTTACTTAAAGTATTATCGCGAAATATTTTACTGGAGGCATTCTAGAAAATGTTCACATAAAATTGATCGCTCATTCTAAAGACCGATCGTGAACTCCGCCAACACCAGACTGACTGGACCGACAGCGATATCCAATCTTTTCTATCGGGTCGGACGAAAAAAAATACAAATAAATAAAGTTGTTAATATATTTCCACCAGACCACGCTACCCGCAGTAGCCAGCTTGTAGCAAAGAATATCCGCAGCCAGCCGATGCACGTCTGTTGCTTCAATGTGACACCTGCACTGCACTGACCGCTTGATGGTATGCACCGTGTCCGAGAGGGACCCACCACGTCCGTCGTTTGCGCTTCGGCCACTCTGGACATCACCTTGCTTGCCCATCCCAACAGGAATGTGAAAGAATCCTCGTGCGTTGGCCACTCCTCGTCCTTTCCCTCGTAGTGCTCCCACACGCAGGACACTACCCGGAACACAACTGGGTCTACTTCGTAGGGAGGGAACTTTCCGAACGCAATAAGACCGATGAGCAGTTCCAGTGCAGTCACAAAGAAGTCGTTGTTATTGTTCGTCTTACGTTCCATAGAGCAGACTTCTATCCAGACTTGAAAGTAATCCGTTACAAGTAACAGGATGAATTTAAATTAATTACTTTTCTTGTAACTTAGTAATTAATCCGTTAGTTTTTTGAAAATGTAATTTGTAATGTAATATTATTACTTTTTTCAGCAAGGAATTACTGAAATTACTCCTTACAATTCTTCCGTCCCATCAATAAGAGAAATAGAATCGAAGAAGGACGATGCAACGGCCTTCGCGCTTTTAGCATGGTAACACAAGACGAAGGTTCGCTCGCGAAGAGAGTTCTGGTGAGGGAAAGGAAAGGAATTCACTGAAAGCACGACAGCCCAGCCAGAGCCCGTTTCTGGACTCGCTAGTACGGTCAGCCAAGCTGGGAGGATTCAACTGTCTACATGCAGGAAACACTTGGAAAACGAAGTGGAAAACGAACGGGCTGCTTCGAGCGTACAAAAGAGCAGAAAACTAATGGACGATAAAACCGTCACGTGAGGTTCGTGTCGGGTAGGACCGTGGACACAGTGACTGTGGTGCATATGTCTGCTCCCTTCCCCCTCCCCCACTTCTCTACTCTCCTTCCTCTTTCCCCACCCCTCCGCACCTTGTCTTCCAAAAACAAAATTGTTTTCGTCATTGTCACACGAAACTGTATTTTGCTTGTCAATGTTTCTACCTACGCTCGCCCACCCCGCAAACACAAAAAAATGTCTAATGAAACCTCGCCCCTGCTCATCCTTGAGAGCGCTTTGAAAAATACTGGCTGGACCAACCAGCTATGCGGCTTCTTTTACTTCGTACTAGCGGATACGTAAAGCGCCATCCAAACCAACGCGTTTTTGAGCGCGTGTAGGTCGTGCGCTTCCCGGAAATTGCATAATTCGTGACGTGTTTGCTGTTTCCGGTGCGCTTTCTGAGTTACAACCATGCGCGTTGGCTGGGACGGTGCCTCTTCGGGCGAGCGGAGAGCCTCTGAGCCACACGGCGAAGAAACGCGGAGCCGGAACTAGTGCCCACCACCAATTGGCCGGGAGAGGAGCGCCCTACTACGTCCCAGCGCGTTTTTGTGCGCGTTCAGAAAAAGTTGAAAATATTTATAATTCATAATGAAACAGCGTGAATTTTTGCAAGGACAGAGGAAGGAACTGGACAGGTCGAGCGCTGACCTGTCCAGTTCCTTCTAAAAATATTTAACTGTCTTATGCGCCTCTGGAAGGCGCAAGGAATCAGCGCGATGTCACGAATTGCGCAATTTACGGGAAGCGCACGGCCTACGCGTGCACAAAAACGCGTTGGTTAGGATCGCGCTTGAGGCATGCAGCATCCCTCAAGGGAACTACAGCGGGCCATCTACCAGCTCTTTGCTACAACTGTAAATGCAACGCCGCCTTCAGCAGCATCACCTTACTCGCAACAAACAAAAACCGGTATGCACGAGAGATGCTGGGGACCATGGCGATCGAAGAAAATAAAGAAGCATGCGTCAGCGTGCCTTCTATCAAGCTTACCACAAAAAAGAAAAACCGTTTTTTTCGGCGTGTCACCTTCCGCTGAAGCTGACCCCAAAAGAAAAACAGTAGTTGCGGTGTTTCACTACCTGCTGAAGTGCGTTTTTTTTTTTCAATCTGGGATTGTATGTGGAATGCATGTTTCTCTATTTTCATTTAATTTCATTCATCAAATATATGAGATTGTATGGGGCACTCAGAATGAAAATAAAATAAAAAGAAGATAGATAAGGTTAAAGAAGAGGGAGAAGCTTTAAACCCCTAGTTGGTAGTCCAGCAGCTGATCTCAATCTCTCTCTTTCTTCTCTCCGTTTTTTTTACGTTTTTTCGTTTCCCAAGTTTTAAGCTGGCCCTGTCTTAGACACTGCGTCGTCTTTATTCATCGAGACAGCTGTGACGTTGGGCCAAGTGTGTGTGCGCGAGATAGGTTCGCTTGGTGGAATTTTTTCAATAAACCTTTTAGTTGCAAGTTAACACTCGTCCTGTGTTCTTCTTCGGAGTCCCGTCTTTTGCGCTACTCTTTTACCATGTCTGTTAACGACCAACTAGCCCTTCAATCCACTATTTTAAAACCAAAGCGTTAAGGAGCTCGTGTATCAGAAAAGCCGGCCTCGGTGGCGTTTCGAAAAAGCCGGCGTCGGTGGCGTGACGCGAATCCTGATTGGTCGAAAAGGTCATGACGTCACAGCCAGACGACCTCGCGCGGGAATTTCAAACTACCCACAACGCTCACGTGGGAGAGAGAAACAACTTTATTGGAACACCACATCAAGAAGCCGCAGGATAGACGTTCACCTACCGCGGCTTCCCAAAAAAGAAAAAAATTGTGTTCCTGAAAAAATAAGGAATGCATGCGAGGCGGCTTTTCTCAGTTCTGGAAGGGACGCACCGATGTTCACGCCAAGTCGAACGTCGGACGCTCGTTCGCCTTTTGTAGGGCCTTCGTGATTTCCGTCGCTATTTTATCTGCTCGCGAGACCACTTCGGCTTGGATGTGTGGGTCCGTGCTTCGGAGAAGCACGGTCCAAGAGGGATCCAGTGGGTCCTCTTCTCCTTCTCGAAGGTGGGCGACGAAGTCCCGCAGAGTAGGCGAAGGAGGGTCGAAGGGACATTCCCAAAACAAGTGTGCGATGGTTGCCCTGGTCGGGCTAGTCCTCCCGTCGGCGGGGTCTGGTGGCGGGCAGCGGGCGCACCTCCCGTCGAAGACGGTGGGATAGATATGCCGCAGAAAAACCGGGCAGGGGGGGGGGGGTATTTGTCTGCAGCTGTCTCCACCTCAGGGCCTGGAACTTGCTAAGACTTTTGTCGGGTGGTGGATACACCCTGCGCTCTGAGCGGTAGTGTTCAAGATCTCTTGAAACACCGTCAGGCAGTCCTTGGACATCCAAAGATGGTGGGACGCCGCCTCGTCGACGCCACTAAGGGAACTTGCAGCGTGCGGGCCGGCATTCGGAGGGAAGTTGCTCGAGTTGCCGTTGCGTGTGCCGCTTTGTTCCCCCGTGAGTCGAGTGAGCGGGAACCCACACCAGACGGTGTCTGGTGCGGTCGGAGCCGGGCTTGAAGGATCGGGGGATTTGTTCTGTTACCGCGCACACCCTACCTCTGGCGAAGTTGCGGACTGCCGTCTTGGAGTCGCTGGTGATCGTCGTTGAGCAGGGCCCGCGTGGACCAGGGCCATTGCAACGGCCGCCTCTTCCGCCACTGCAGTGACTTTGGTGGTCACGGAGGCCTGGGCGACCATGGATTCGTCGCTGTTTACCACGGCGGTCGCGAAACAGGCGTTACGAGATACGCCGCCCGGATACGGTGCAGCGTCCACGTGAAGGACGCCGGAGTTGTTAGGATGCTGCATGTTGAGGGCTTCAGCTCTTGCCTTTCTCCGCTCCTCGTGATGTTGAGGGTGCATATATTCCGCGGTACAGGGCGGATTTCCAACACGTCGACCGGGGCCTCTTGCAAAGGTTCCGGCTCGATCCCCAGCCTGTCCAGGACGGCGCGCCCGGTGGGCGTCTTGGAGAGACGCAGGATTTGAGAGCTCCGGTGCGCCTCGACGAGTTCGGACACCGTGTTGTGTATTCCAAGTTGCCTAAGGCGGTCCGTAGACGTGGCCATTGGAAGTCCGAGGGCCAACTTGTACACTTGTCTTATGATGGAATCACGCTTCTTATTGTCGGTTGTCGTCAGTCGCATGTAGGGTACCGTCTAGAGGACGTGGTTGACGACAAACGCGTGCACTATGCGGCAAACGTCGCCCACCTTGACCCCGCCTCGCTTGTTGGCGATACGTCTAATGAGACGCGCCGTGCTCTTGGCCGTCTTGCCAATTCGAAGAATGCGTCTGCGTTCGACAGATCCTTTCTGAGGTGCATGCTGAGAACTTCCGTGAAACGAGATGTCACGCGTGAACTGAATGTGATTAAAAAACATGACATGTAATGCGAATTAAAGGTCGCCATATGTCGCAAATGATTTCCCTTTATAAAGTAAACAATTTAACCTAAAGAAAAATTCGGAAAAAAATTATTTAGGCGGGATTTGAGCTTACAATCCTTCGGTTACGAGCCAGACAAGTTTCTGACAAAACTACGCAAGTTATGTTTTTAATTTTTAGTTTGCAATGGTGTGCGGTACATGAGATGAACGCTGGTGAGATTAAAACGGTGACAATGTTATCGTATCAAAGGACAGGTACACATGATGTTGAATTGACTCCCACTAGTCTTTTGGCTGGGAGTCACGAATAATAAAGTTAAAAGTACTTTAAGGTTGCCAATTTGTCCAAAACTTGCAACCACTCCAACTCACTATTCATCACCTTATAACATTCTCGAAGCCGTTTCACAGTTTCAGTAAATTATTCACCGACGATGCGAGCGCCTACGTCCTCACGACGCACCGCCATTCTATCTTTCTATATACTGGGGGTTCGCAAGGGCATGATTCGTATCGTATGGCACCGGTAAACTGTCAATCGTTAAAGACCGGATGCCGTATGGTGATAACGGGAGTTACTTTTTAATGGTTCGCTGGAGTACGTCTCAATAAAGAAGCAATGCAAAAAGAAAAAAAAAAACGTGTTCAATAATTTCCGGTTGTTTTCATAACGTGCAGTTCACCGTCCAGTAAATGTTCATTCATTTTGCTTCTAAAAATGTCCTTACTGGCAGTGTTTCACAGCGCAGTTTCACTGTGCACTGCGCGAACAATGTAGCACTTGGGGTACGTACCACAGCTCTGATATAAAAACAAATTACATATAGTCGCTCGTGCGAAAATAGAAACATCCTTTCTCACGTGCTGTTCAGCTGGTGCTTTCAGCCTAACAGTTTCCTTCTGCCAATACCCGCCAGTCTCGCGGTAGTTCAAGGGAACACCCAGGTACTTCCGTGGCACGCTAGACCATTGAACACTTTCAAATAAACTTGGGGCAGTTGTCCACTCGCCGTGCCAAAGCCCGTAGCATTTAGACCAGTTGACGGCACAAGCAGTGAGGTCGCAAAACCTCCTCAATACTGCAACAGCTTTCGAGACGCTTTGGGCGTCCAAATGAAAAATGGCTACGTCATTCACGTATGACAGAAAACTTCACTTTCATTAAGAATGAAGCAATATAGGCCTGTACACTGAATGACGTATTGGCAATAAGGCTCCAAATAGTTTGCCAAAAGCAATGGACATAAGGGGCAACTTTACCGCACCGAGGAACTAACATTTGTTTGAGAACTAACTTCTTTATTAAAAATATGCTTTGTTGTGAAATTTAAATAGGCCATTTTTACTTAAAATATCACTAAACCAATGCCATTCAATTCTAAAATACAAAAAAAACACATCGTGGCAAACCCGGTCGAAAGCCTTTTCTAGATCTATCTGGAGCACTGCTATTTGCCTAAACTCCGCATCACAAACTTCAAGAATGCTTCTAGCAGTGTGTATGTTTGGACAAATACTGCGGCCCTTAATCCCGCAAGTTTGATGCGGCCCTGCATTTTTCAAATTACACTCTGCAACTTCCGAGCTAACACCTTCGTTAGAATTTCATAGTCGACATTGGCCAGGAAATTGGCCTATAGTTGCTAGTACTACGGAGCTTAGCGGCGTCATCACTCTTGGGGATCAGGACAGTATGTGTGGACAGAAAAAATACGGGCAACTCATGGTCCTGATAAGGCTGACAAAAAATGCGATGCATCAAGGGTGCAATTTCAGGCGTTAGCTTTTATAAAATGCTGCGCTTACCCCGTCCGGTCCCGGCGACTTGCCGTTGCTGATTTCATCTATCGCTTCTCGATCTCAGTCACGCTGATTCCAGAAACTGCGCGGTGTCACTGTCTAGCTTTGGTAAAGTCGTCAAAAATTCTTTATCAAACCCTTTTTTATTGTTTGTTTTTATCTAGCAAGGTCTTATAATATTCTACAAATGCCTGCTGCATAAGATCAAGATTACCAGTCACTGCGCCTTGGTGATCTATTACCACGATTTGGTTACCGCTATACTTAGTCTTATCCTACGATGAACTAAAGCCCCATGCTACAGGCCTGAGGGCCCAATCACAAGGCTGTTAGAAACAACGTGGTATATTGCTCCGTCGTACGTATCACTGCGCCAAACGCGTCATGCGGAAGAGAGTTTTTCGTCTGCTTATCGAGCCGTTGCGGCGGCTCCGTCTGCTTGCTACTACTGAAGACTACTGAAGACTACTGAAGGTATTAAATACCGTTTGGAAGCAATGGGGCGAAGAGAACCCGGGATCAGAACCAGTGGCCATTAATGAAGGAAGATGAGTCGCATAGAGTGTTCAACACGGGAGCGTGTACAAACCGCGTGAGGAAGGGGCATGCGGGCCCGGGTACGTTTTACGTACACAAAAAGTTGGAATAAATTGTTATGGCTAAAGCGAAACGACTTTATGTCAGTGTTGCCTACGCGCCGTCCAACTTCTTCAAACAGTTGACATGTTTAAGAAATATGGCAAGAATGTTTATGAAACTAAATACCAAGTATCTTTACTTCTCCTATATAAAATAGCGCGCTATCATAACAGAGAACCATATGCGTTAGATTAGTGCTCTTCGTAGTCTGCGGGACGGAATTTTTCTCGCGCACTCTTTTGCAATGCGTATGCAAGCTTTTCTGAGGCAGTGCTCCACCCGCCAGCATTCGGGCCCTAGTCCATCGTAAGGTGGGACGGAGTATAGCGTATTTTTTTTTCTAGCGCAAAGGCCCGCTTTGTGGGCGTTTCTCCGACCAGTAGCCACTGAGCCCGGGCTCAAACAATCACCCCCATATATATTTCTTCAATTTTTTCAAGGTTCGCCTTAATAATGCTGATGTCATCTTTAAAGACGTCCGGTGTCCTTCCTTCTTCGGCGAGAAGCCTTTGCAAATCTAGGTTCAGTCCGTTTTCTACTTTTCGTTCTTACCGCTTTATTTGACATGCCCTTTCATTTGCGTCTATTTTAACTTGTAGTTTAAAGCATTCCCACTCTCGAATTTTTTTCTCCGGCACACTTCTTGGGTTTCTTATATTACTTTCCACCTTGTCAATCAGTTCCCTATCATCCAGCAGCTTTGCGTTGAAGTTCCACAACTCCCACGAAAAACTGCCACGCCTTCTGGCGTCGACTCAAGGTAAGCGTCACCAAAGTATGGTCACTAAACGATACACATGAAACGGCATAATCACTACACTGGAGAACTACCTCTCCTAAAACATAGGCCCTATCAAGCATCGCCGTGGCTGCTCTCTTGATATTCAATTAAGATTACACGGTGCCCGCTCGCCAAGCACTGTACCAGATCCTCAAGCTCATTGTCTTTAATTACTTGGTTCAGCAATCGTCCGGTCGTATCTGTAGTTCGCGTTGGACCTGAACGATATTCATTAGTACAAACACAATTAAAATCCCCAAGTAGTGTAAGTAGTCCATCCGTCTCGAGATAGTTCAATATATTTTCAAAGAAAACTCGCCGCTCACTTTCCATATTCGGTGCGTAAATACATATCACCCTGCACTTTAAACTGGAAAAAGAAAAGTCGCAGAGGACGAGTCGTCCTGTTTCGCAGGATATAATGCGTTCCTCAATGATTGCGGTTGTCTGCTTCAAAAATAAACAACACTCCCCTGAACTGTCAACAAAATGGCTCGCGCACACGTTGTACCGTGAAGTAAAAGGTTTCACTATCAGGTCTGCTTGGCTTTCACTTTCCACTTTGGTCTCCTGAACTGCTAGAACATCCAAATCGCTCTATAAGAATGCGGTTAAGCTGACACCCGTCTCGGTCGCGCCGCGAGACCCTGAGCGTTCAGAGTTCCTATACGAAGGCCAGACGCTAACCGTACCATGGAGTTGGTATTGACTAGTCCCGCCGGTCGTGGCTTACCTGTCACTCTTTCATGCGGAATCACCAATCACGGGCAGAGGCTCACTATGGTAGACCCCCACCGCGGGTCAGCGACGAGGACCGCAGCTTGCCGGCATAGCGTCCTTTTTTCCGGGCAGCTGCCATTGCGGCCATCGGTCTTGTACCCTGCTCCCAGGAATCTTCCGCAGCCTTGTATAGCCTTCTTTCCACATTCGCGGGATCTTGTTTTATGATCCACACGTCGTCGTTGACCTGGGCACCGGTGTCGCGGCCCCCACAGACTTCGACGAGGTTGCCGGCGTCCGTGCGTCCGTTGACGTCCCATGTTCGTCCTTCTCGTTTCCCATAGGAGTCGCTGCAGGAGTCCGAAAGGGTCATTCACGGTCACGTCCGCTGCCTTAGTGCCCTCCGCTTGGCTCGGTGACTTTCCTTTCTCAGTCGACTCCGATGGTTTGGACGACTGGTTCGTCGCCTCCTTCGCTTCCGCCTCGTCCATAATAAGGCCTTGACCTTCGTCGCTGGCTCGGCTGACAACTTCACTGGCATACGATCGTACACAGCCCTGAGCGACATGGCCAAAAGCACGGCACTGCGTGCACCGGGGCACTTGGCAGTCCCGCCGAATGCGCCCTGCCCGGTGGCACCACAGACATAGCGGTTGCACGACCGGGTATGACAAGGAGTATAATGCCACCGTTGATTCTAAGCTGCTGAGCCAGGTTTTCCGGCGTCACTCCTTTGATCGTCAATTGGGTCATTCATGTGGTTGACTCGATGTCCTCGAAGCCATCCTCGCGCCACTTTTCCTTGGTCACCTCACCGACGGACCCGAACTCTTCCAAGGCCTTGCGGAGCACCTCGTTGGGCACGTCGAAAGGCACCCAGTGAAGCTTCACCCTAACCTCTTGCCTCTTGGGGTCCACAAGAATGTACAACTTGCCTTTTGCAGTGAGCCAGCCCAATTTGAGCAAACGTTACTTTGCGGCCGCACTCTTCAGGCTTCACAGCCGCACGTGGCCCATCTGGCACACGCCGAGCCCTGCGACGTCCTTGAGTAAGTCGACCTTTTTCAGAGGCTCCTGAAGTCTCCAATCCTCAATGGCCTGGCGTTCACATCGCAGTGCAGGTAGACCTGGTGTTTCGCTTTATCGCCAGCCGGCAGCGTTGGGAGCATAATCCTTTAGTCCGCGGGTACGCAAAAAGCCCTGTCACAGCGGCCGTTGACGACCGTTATCAAAGCTTGATCGGAGCTCGCCATCCGTGCGTCCGCGCTGCTCGGCAGCCGAACAAGGAATGGCTAAACTACTCAAGGCACACTTGTTTTTTTTTTTCTTTTTCTGGTTATAACGCAAGGCACACTTGCACGGCGCATAAGAAGGTGATGCGAACGCGATAACATAACGCTATAGCGAAGCCACTCTTAAGGGCGAAACTTAAGCGTCCTCCAAGTTTAATGAGCGGAGGGTGTTTACTTTCGGTAGAAACTTCATTTTGTGTCAACTGTTTATTGCTACATTTGTTCCTTTCTCTAATATTTCATATCATTCATTATACATTAAGGCACCCTGAGGGGGCATTACCTAAGGGGAGTAATACAAAACACGAAGTAACATTTCAAAAGATTAAATACAAGGTAGCGACAAAAGTGACAACATTTCTTCGAAAAAAACAACAACATCAAAGTTAGGGTAAACACATGCTGAATCAGCTCTGGAAAAAAATAACGTGTGATCTGTAATTGTTACGAGAGAATCTGGTATTGAATTCCAGTCCTTTATGAACAAAAGAAGAGGCACGTTTTTAAATGTGTTTGTTCTGTCTAAAGGTAGCTCGAGTTTGTGGCAGTGATTACGGCGGAGGGAGACATGATTTGCTGGTGAAAAAGACTTCGGGTCAATCTAAGATTTAAGAAAGAGGTTGGGAAAATAAAAAAGACAATCTCACTACGGTGCGCCTCTTCTCAAGAGGAGGTAATGATATTGAGGCCTTGAGGGTAGAGATACTCGTGGGGTGAATAGTCGTGAAGGATAAATCTAGTCGCGCGGTTTTGTACTGATTCTAACATGTCGGAAAGGTAAATCCGATGGGGGTTCCAGATGGTAGGAAGCATATTCCGACTTGGATCTAACAAGGGTGCAGTATGACAGCTATTTGACCTTCGGTGAGGCTTGACGTAGGTGGCGTCTAAGGAATCTTAGAGCTTTATTTGCACTTGAAGTTATGTTTTCGATATGTGTTTTTCATGATAATAATAATAATCTTTATTTTTCGGGTGCCCTAAAACAGCCGAGCGGCCTTCTCTTAGGTACACCAACTCGTACAATAGAAATACTTAAACAATAATCCTACTCATTTAAAAAAAAAAAGAAATATACATGCATATACACTGACGCGCTATGAAGTGACCAAAAGTTCGTCCAACTGACAGCGAAATGTAGGCAGGGGTGTGGTGATGTCAACTTGAGGTGGCACAATGCTGTTATATAATGTCTGTAAACGAGAAAGAGGTGACACACGGCATGGTGAGCAAATATCAAAACAGGTGAACTGTCTCGTCGCGCGGAAAGGAACATGGAAATTGATTTTACTAATAAGCCATGAAGAATCAATGGCACCATTAATGATCTTATGCAGGAATAACAAGTCAAGGACTGTTCTTTTGTGTGATAAAAGCTTCAGCGAAAATCTATTTAGTAAGCATTCATAGTCATAATACACGCGTCGTCCAATCCATCTATCATAGACAATTCGAACAAATCTTTTTTGCACACGTTCTATGATCGAAGCCTGTGTTACAGATAATGAATTCCAAATCACCGAAGCAAACTCAAGCCTTGAAACCACTAAAGACTGAAAAAGATGTATTGAACAATGGGGCTTTTAAAATGCTTGGCCAAACGCGATATAACTCCTAAAACTTTCATTGCAGAGCTGACAACAAAAGAGACATGGTTTTTAAAAGTTAATCCGCAGTCAATGAACACACCAAGATCCCTTACAATTGACACCCGTTCAATCGGATTTCCCTCAAGGTGATAAGTGTTATTTATGATCGCACGGCGTCTGCACAAAGATATCTACTTTTGTTTTCAAAGGATTAAGAAATAACTGATTTTGTTTACACCACTTTGCTATATTAGACACATCATGTTGTATCAGATCACAATCTAAAGGACAGTGAGACACTCTTGAACAACTTGATGTCGTCAGCAAATAAAAGGAGTTCAACGTTCATTACGCATGACGCTATATCATTTATAAAAATTGAAAACAGTAGAGGACCCAGAATTGATCCCTGGGGTACGCCTGACATTGAAAAAAACTCTTTGGAATAACTGTCAGCGACCCTAACACTATTTGATCGAAAAGACAAATAACTCTTAAACCAGTTACACACAATTCTGGACAGACACCATACAGATGTAACCTTGGACAAAAGCAACACGTGACTCACTTTATCAAAGGCTTTTGACAAATCAAAGTATATTGCATCTACTTGTTCTCTATTTAAAACAAACGGCACACTGTAATCTAAAAACGTACACAAAATTTGTTTCCACAGACCTACCCTTTAAAAAACCGTGCTGCAAGGGCGTTAATTTTTGACGGAAATAAAAAGTCATCCTGCTATGCACAACAATCTCAAAAACCTTGGAAAAACCACAAAGCAGGGAAACTGGACGGTAGTTCGCAACTATAGATGCGTCACCGCCTTTTAAGATAGGAACAACAACTGCTTTTAGTTTAGAGTTTAGTTATAAGCCAAGGTATTTAAAAGACGAAGCCTTTTTTACTGGTAGGGATATGAGTATATAGGTATAATTTACTGTATTAAGTAATTTAGAAAAAGATACACATGTTCATTTACTATGATTATTAGAAATGAGCTACTCATCACACCATATTTCAATTAATCTTAGGTCTTGTTGCAATGCTAGGCAATCATGTTTACTAGTAAGAGTTCGATAAATAACAAGGTCATCAGCAAACAGACGAACAGAGCTTTCCAGGCGATAACCAACATCATTTATGTAAACAAGGAAGAGGAAGGGACCCAGTAAAGTACGCTGAGGGACTCCTGAAAAAAACTGGTAAAGATTGCGAAGAGGCTTCATCCAGACACACAAATTGGGTTCTATTGGTAAGAAAAGTACTTATCCAGTTCACTACCATAGTATTAATATTGACTGTTTTAATTTTGTGTTCAGTCTACAATGGGGCACACGGTCAAATGCTTTCGAAAAGTCTATAAATACAGCATCGGCTTGTCTGAGTGAGTTGAGGTTACTGTGAATATCTGTTACCAACTCGGAAAAGCTGCGTTGTACATGATCGATATTTGCGAAATCCAGGCTGATTAGAAAATATATTATTGTCATCGAAAAAGTTTATATTATTTGTAAAAATAATATCTTCCGATAGTTTGCTACAAACGCTATCTAAGGAGATCGGCCTATAATTGCTCAAGTCATCAGTAATAAGCGACTGGTCATCAGTACCAGTAATAAGCGACTGGTTGAAAATCTTACACATGTAAAGAGGACGAGGCATGTCTAGTAATTTTAATATTTTACTGTTTATATTATCGCAACCAGGAGCAGAATTGAGAAGAAGTTCTTGTATTAATTTTGAAAGTCATTCAGGAGCAACTATATTAAATTTCATTTCATCAACCACGTACTGAGGAGGTAATTGAGGTATGGGGAAAGTTTCACTGAGTAAAAACACTACTAAACAACTTTTCTAAATTTTTCCACATTTCATTTTCAGTCAGCTGCTTACCAGTCGAGTCTGAGGTAACTGGACTTTTCTTGACGAAGGAATAATTCTTTTCCAAATCCTCCGTGTATTAGAAACACAAATGTTATACAGATCGCTCTAAAAAAATTGGGTTTTGCAGTTCTCATTTTACGTTTGCAAATTCTAACAAAATCACGGAAGCAAGACCATAAGGCATCGCTCTTGTTTTTTTTTTGCTGATTGGAAAAGTTTTGTCTTAAAGGTCATAAAAACTGCAGTCGACTGCATGACATATGTTTTCGGAAAATGCTCGTTGAACCGCGAAACCGTCTGCCAGCAAGATGATACTTTTTCTTTGTTGTTTTTGACCACCACTTTGATCGCTTTCCTGTTAAGACTCCTAAGCTACAAAGTTCAAAGTTGGAGACATAAAATAACTACATAAATATTTTTGACGGGGTACGTCGAAATGAGTTTGAACATATTTTCACGTCTTCTGGAAGTGGCGTCACAGACGTCGGAAAAATATTGAAACTTATTTTTAGCCTGAACGTCGAAATAGTCACTGCGTTTCAATGCTAGCAGGGCCCAGTTCACACCGAACGCCGCCGCAGCTCTCGTGCCCAATAAATGCTCAGAGAGCACGCCCGAACAACAGCGGGCTTGTCGTATAATTAGCGTAGCAGCGACTCGATTTTATATGCACTTTTGCAACGGGTGTATTGGGTATGAAAGAAGTGCTGTCCGTTTTCTGCCATTTTGTGTTGAATTTTTTCTTAGGTATTAACAGTGTACCAAAACGCCCCCCTGCCCCCCCCCCTCTCGAAGAAAAAGGGTTTGTTTTTTTGTCTAGTTTTTTTCTTCCCTACTTCATGCCGCGCAATCTTGCGATTGCGCCGGCATGGGTAGGTTGTGTGCAGCATGCACTCTCCTGATAACCGGGAAGCAGTCGTTCGTCGTATGCGCAAGTGCTTGTAAACGCAGTTTTCATTCGAAATGCCTCAACATTCGCCCTGATGACCACGATGTTCTTATGCGCGACGGTATAAGCATTTACAAGTGTGGGGATTGCAACAAACGAACTTCGCCCGATGCAAGCCTCGTTGACATTCAAGGGGCGTCTTCAGCGGACGGTATGGGTTCGTCTGGACCCGTCGTGGGTGAGTCCGCTGCGTCGGCAGAACTCGTCACCCTTCTCAATACGCTTGTTGCGAAAGTCGACAACCTGACAGCAGAGGTAAAGTCATTGAAGGCGGAAAACGCTTCTATGAAGAACGAACTGTCCAAGACGAACGCCCTGCTTTCGAAGCGTTCCGACGCGGTCAACGCAAACGTCGCCAATCAGCTAGGCGGCTCCCTCGAAGCCGCCCAACGTGGCCCCAACTACTCCGAGGTAGCTCAGAGGCATGTCGAGGTTCCTCGTCGCGGTGCTCCGCCCGCACAGAGGTTCGGACCGTCGACGCATCGCTACACTGCCCCTCCAGCCGATGTACAACCAACTGGATTGCCAAACGGAAGCGACTCGACTTCGCGACTTCCTTCTTCAGAGGCGGGATGGACCAGAGTGGGACGACTTGGCAATCGTGATGCCCTCGTCGGCGCCAACAAGTCGACCAAGATTGCAACTGTCGCACGCGGACCCGTCAAAAAGGCCCTTTTTGTGTCTAGACTCCACCCGGACACTTCCAGTGACGACATCACCAACCTTCTGAGTGGCGTGGTGACCGACAAAGAACTGACATGTACCAGGCTCAAAAGCAAGTATTCATCTTACGCGTCTTTCCACATTTCCGTAAGTGCTGTCAATTTTGACCGCATCAATGACCCATCGGTGTGGCCTGAAGGCTGTCTGTTCCGTCTTTTTCGTGGCACCCTGAGGAACGACGAGCCCGCACATTCATCCGATGAGTGAAAAACTGACATTTTATTATCAGAACGTTCGCGGCTTACGCACAAAGTCTAAGAACTTTTTCGAAGGTGTGGTGACCTCGGACTTTGATGCGTACTGTATTACCGAAACGTGGCTTCACAGCGATATCGAGTCTGTTGATTATTTTCCGGAAGCCTACAATGTGTTTCGTAGCGACAGAGACTATAAAGCCGTCGGTCAGCGGTATGGTGGAGGCGTTCTGATTGCTGTGAGCGATGCAGTGCCGGTTTTACGACGTTTTGATCTTGAAGTGTACAGCGAGTGTGTCTGGATAGAAATTAAGATCGCAGGTGGCAGGCACCTGTTGGTAGGAAACTACTATTTGCCGCCTTCCATGTCTAGTGTCGAGTTCGGTGTCGTTCTTCACGACTTATCGAGCAAGCTTGATCCTGAAAAGTATGAAATCGTTATTTTTGGTGATTTTAACGTTCCTGGAACCTGGTGGGAGCTGCAGGACACATCGAACGTACCAAGCAAAGCTTCGCACCTCGTTAATTTTATCAGTTTCAATGGATTCGGGCTGGGCGATTTACCGGCAAATGCGTGCGGTAATGTATTAGACGTATTTTTTAGCAACATGGACGAACATTCAATTGCGTCAGTCACCGAACCGCTAGTTCCTGTTGATATTTGGCATGTTCCGTTTAGTGTTAATCTAAATATTTCTAAGGTTGCTGTGCGGAATAGATCAGTTGAAAGATTCGATTATTGCAAAGGCGATTATCTTGGCCTTTATCGCTTTCTGGAGGCTGGCAGTTGGGACGGCGTTTATAGCGCTGCCTCTGTCGACATAGCAGTTTCTGAATTAACCGATATTGTAACTGAAGGCATGACACGCTACATACCGAGGAAAGTTTGTCGCTCTCGTAAATATCCTGTATGGTTTTCCTTTGAACTTAAACGAGTCCTACGTAGGAAACTGCATCTACACAGGTTGTCTAGGGGGTCTCACGCCGGCAATGCACGCGAAAAATACCGAGAATGCAGGGCCCTGGCCAAACGTCTTATCAATCGTGACAGGGAGGTATACCATTCATTTGTCCAGCAGAACGTGACTCGGCGCCCTGAGGAGTTCTGGCACTTTGCGCGCAGTCGCACTAAGCATAAACATGGCGGACATAACATCACCTTGCTCGATGACACAGAGTATATTTCTGATCCCGCTGACGTTTGCAATCTCTTTGCCAGTCATTTTTCGTCCGTTTATTCGTTGCCTAAAAATCAACAACTAAGTGACACCCCTCCACCATTCTGTAATAATTTCGCACCACCTCTCATTACGCTTGATGATGTTTTAGCCGCCATTATGAAGCTTCCTCCCAAGAAGTCTTGTGGTCACGATGGTATCCCCTCGTTCATTGTAAAAGGCTGTGCGGATGTTTTCGCTCCTTTGCTCGTTCACATATTTACATTGTCTTTTAAACATTCTGTGTTTCCGAGCGCTTGGAAGAAAGGCGTTTTGATTCCATTACTGAAGTCAGGAAACCCTACCTCTGTGGCTAACTACAGACCAATCTCTTTGTTACCGGCATTCTCTAAAGTTTTTGAAAAAGTTGTTCACATGCATCTGTCTAGCATCTTCAAACGAGTCATAGTTGAGAATCAGCATGGCTTTATGAGCGGCCGTTCCGTTGCAACTAACCTTGTCACTTTCCTGAGTGACGTGGCGCCAAGCATTTCCTGTCGAGAACAAACTGATACAGTCTATTTCGATTGCAGTAAGGCCTTTGATCGTGTTAGTCACGAAATCTTACTTCGTAAATTATCTTTTCATGGTTTAAGTGTCTGTTACTGTTCGTGGTTTTCTAGCTATCTTCGAGATAGACTAAACTGCGTTTCCCACGGGGGAGCCAAGTCGCACTTTTTTTCGGTTCCCTCCGGAGTGCCGCAGGGTTCAAATCTAGGTCCTTTGCTTTTTAATGTGTTTGTTAATGACATTCATGAGGTGATACAGCACTCCACCCTGTCCCAGTTCGCCGACGATATGAAGCTATATCGCCAAGTTCAATGTTTTCATGACTGCGCCTTGCTGCAAATCGACATCGATGCTATATGTACATGGTGTGTAGATAATCAGATTGACCTAAATCTTCGTAAAACGCAGGTCATTTCGTTCACACGCAAAACCATTCCTGTTCTTTTTGATTACTGTCTAAACAACGCTCTTATTAAACGTGTGTCGGTTGTGCGGGATCTTGGCGTTATGCTAGACGAAAAGCTGAACTTCAACAGTCATGTTGGAATGATCCTGTCAGCCTCTTTTAGGGTGTTGGGCATTGTTACTCGCCTTAGTTCTGTGTTTCGCGATCCTTTATGTTTCTTTGTATTGTACAGAAGCCTTATTTTGCCCAAATTAGACTTTGCTTCAGTTGTCTGGAACAACCTTAGTGCCACTGCTGCAGCGACGTTAGAGCGTGTCCAAAAACGATTTGCACGAACGTTTCACGCAAGACAAGACCTGTCCGAGCCCTACTCATATGTGAATGTGCTCAATCGCTTAGGATTGGTGGAGTTAAAAACAAGACGCGGCAGATGTGATCTCATATTTTTGTTCAAGTGTTTGCATGGGTATTATGACTGTCCTTTCATTGTGTCCTGCATCAATCTAAATGTGCCTGTTAGACATTTTCGCAACAACCGCACGTTTGCCATTAATCCCATGCATTGTTTCTCTCCTGTAGTTCGCATACAGAACTATTTTAATCATCTTGATACGCGCCTTGTTGACTTTTTTAATGACGACATCATATCATTCAAGATAAGCGTTGACAATCTGATATAGTGCGTTGTCGTCGGGTTGTGTTCTGGATTTGTTTTGTCGCTTTCACCTTTTTAATGTGACTTGGTGCTCTACCCCTCCTAGGCTTCTGGCCGTTGGTAGGCACTGAAAAAAAATAAAAATAATAAATAAATAAATAAATAAATCATAATCATTTTGCTTATATTCTCCATTTTGTTTGTTTTAGTTTCGAGTACCTCATCGTTTTGTTTGTTATGCTCGCATGAACTTTGTTGTTGGAACTCGTTTCCGTATTTCTCATGTTTCGACCTCCTTCCTACATCATGCTCACCTATAGATGGCGTTCAGGGATATTCTGTATAAATAAATAAATAATACTTCACACGAGGCTAGCCGCGTAAGCAGCTCTTGTGGCAGGCGGGTGCGATACACGCGAAAAAATAACATGTTCACAACAGGAATGACTGCTGAAAGCCATCGGAATTTCGAAGGAATTCGTAACCCAAAGTAACGACAAAACTAAAAGAAATAGATGTAAATAAAATAAAATGTCAGTGTCTCACGATAGAAGGGGACCTGGAACCACTCAATGAAATGGTTGGTAAGTAGTCAGGCCACTCGGGGATCTCTGCATTCGCACGAATAAAATCTCCTTTACATGGTTGCCTTTTCTGGAATCTGTCTGAGTCAAAGTGGGGGCAACTCTGCCGGGATAACGAAAAAGGCAACGAAACATAATCCACTGCTTTCAGTCCACTGGAACGCACCTTGTGAGAAGGGTGAACACTTCGGGATGACAAAGTCTCCGTTAAGTCGGCAGGTTTTCTTTTTGGAACAAATGGGTTTATGTATCACGCGGGTCCACCGACGGGATTCGCACGGTGCAGGTGACAACATTAAGGCGTTTTGTAGTTCTGCACTAAAGAAACTTGAATAGTGACCGTTACAGCAGGCCAAGTTGAGTATGGTGATGCTTATATCTTGGCGCTGTAAAACGAAAGCTCTAACTTTCACCGAATGTGCTTTGAGGTGGTACATTTCACCAGGTGAAATTGCAGGCATAACTCCATTTCGTGAACACGACCGAGATAGCAATGTTGTAACTCATGGCGCCACCTACCGATGAGTTCATCGTCTACTCGCTGCGGTGATCTGGAGATTGCGTCACAAGACAAGGTCGGGGCCCATGTAACAACCTAATGAATACATGTGGGAGCATAAATGTGATGATCACCTTGCTATGAACGACAAGGAATGACTGTTAATAATTGAAATTGTGACTCCGTTTCGCTTGTTCAGGATGCGGTGTTGGAGTCAAGAAACGCGCGCTGCGGTGCTGTTCGCCGTCGTTGCGGGGTTCCTGATTCACGCCCTGTCCAAGAGAAAACAGCCGGCTCAGAAGCAGAAGCTGCCGCTCGGGACCCAAGGTCTCCCCATCGTGGGAAACTTATTTTTCATCAGCAAGTGCTTCAAACCTGACCAATGTGCGCAGTGGGCTCGCGGATACGGACCGGTATTCAGGTGAGGCGTAAGAATGACATTTTTTGGTCGAATCGCTTCTTTTAACCTTCTTGTTTCGATGCTTAAAGAAATCGCATCCAAGCCGAGGTGCGGGGGAAGGGGGGGATACCGGTAGCAATCCTCGGTTCCACCTTACGATGGATCGTGATGGACACTACGAGGGATTCCAGCCACCTCAGCTCTGAAATGAATCACGTGACTCCATGCCCCGCGCATCGACTCGCCCCGCCCCCCCCCCCTCTTTTGGGACGCTCTGGTACTCCGGAATCCAGTGCCTTCCCCCCCCCCCCCGCCTTGGCTGCTACGCCACTGCTACAAAGTGAAAGTTTGTGCCGCAGGCTAAATATCTAGTTACTTAATTTATCTTTCCCGCCACTCCTAATGCGCGACAGCGGTACAGACGTGTGTATTACGTGTTTATTACTGCGTAGCGTGCTGTAAAGACAACAGCTTAAATAAGCAATGCCTGAACTTATATTTTTGTAGCGTAGACGCAGGATGAGATCTCGGGTAGCGCTAATTCTCACTCTCCGAGATTTCGAGTTCTGAACAGCACTTGGGCGCAAATTTGGTCACAGCCGAGTGCGCTCCCGCTCCACTCGTTAAGCTATAGCCGCAGTGGACCCTTTTATTTGGGAAGCAGATACTCCGCCTCTGCAATTCTTTTCATCATTCTTTGTTTCAGTCGCGCGGCGCGCCACTCACCTGAAATATACCTTTTTTCAAATGTTCATCGAGCAACACTGGTCGAGTGCCATATTTTGTCACGCAATTGAGACTATCTTGGGAGAACTCGAATGACATACGACTAACTAATACAGCTGGGGACATGCGGGACGGATTAAAAGGTGGCAACTCCATCCCATGGCTCCGGCCAAAGTCTCAACCCTGTATCCCAGTGGGTCCGGTGCTTGGGTAACACCGACTAGGTTTTACCCAGACTTGTACGTAGCTTGTCCACTCTACTCAAGTTACTGTAGTTTCAATCTACTTTTCTGATAGTTCAGTCACTTTCAATTACCTTTTATTTCGCTATTAGTAGTTTACTTGAATTGCTTTTTCGAGTGACTTTTACTCAAATACAAATTACTTTCAAATTTTAGTGCAAGGTTTGCCTATAAACAAACATTCCTGCACAAAAAGAGATGAGCGTTGGAAGATCAGCTGATATTTGCAAAGAGGGCGAAACATGCGGCGTAGGCAAGGGGGTGGGGAGGGAGATAGTAGTTGAACGGTGCGAAACCCTAAGAGTTTCACGGGCCCCCACTGCACAACCCTGCTCGAGGCGCGGGAGCAGCAGACACGTCGCAAACAGGGCCGAGTAATTGGGAAAAAAGCGCCGAAGACTGGCGTTTCTTTGTGCCCGAGAGCTCAAGGAGACGGAGACATCTGAAGAAGGCGCTTGTCCACATTCTCCCCCAATGTAGGAACTCTTGCCCACTCCAGGGGGTGTACGCATCGCATCCTCACTTAAAGGAGGTAACAAAATGCAGCATCCGCTCGAACTCATCTGGTGCTTCCTGTATAGTTTGTGCTGTCTTTCGAGACGTCATCTGGTAATTTTCTGGTGAGGTAAAAGGCAGCCATAAGATCGAAACGA
>JAZHYW010050919.1:0-34278 GCA_037355805.1 Ixodes ricinus
GCTGACCTACACTACAAGCGCGAGCATGCTGCTTGTAACAGCGCCTGTAGTGCACGAGCGCACGTGCGAAGCAGGAACGCTCAGAGCGTTGGGCTCGCGCTTCTAGCTGACTTCGCTCGCACATAACGTGAAACGAAGTATAGTGACGCCACTGCTTGGGATCAGTGGCGTCACAGAGGGGGGGGCGGACCGCCCCGGGCGCAGCACTCAGGGGGGGTGTCGCGGCGGGCCACGAAAGCGGGGGGGGGGGGGGGGAGTCGCGGCGGGCCACGCGAGAGCGGGGGGGGGGGGGGGTAGTGGCGGGCCACGCGAGAGCGGGGGGGGGGGGTGTCGCGGCGGGCTGCCGCCCCGGGTGCCACTGACCCTCGTGACGCCACTGCTTGGGATGTCGACATATTTGATGCAGCCATACCTAATCTGCTATTCCTAGTCATGTTCGGAGGTGGGCGGGCTAGTCGGTGGTGCATTGAAAGGATCACTTTCATGGGCCAATGCCATGGATGAATGAATGGATGAATCCGGCTGAGCCCTTTGGATCGGGTGGCAGCTTACGCCACCTAGCCATTTTGTTTTACCATTTAAGCTTAGAATATTTGAATGTGAAAACTATATTCACTCCGCACTGAAAAGAAATTGAGGCTATAAAACCCTCTTGCTATCAGTTAATAAGAAAATGCCTAGTTTTCTCTCGCTTTCGGCCACCATTCACGCTTGGTAATCTCTACTGTTTCGAAATCCACTTTTTCTTCGCTGTCTCTAAAACCCAATGACTTTATTAAATCTATGTTGTCTTCGGTAGGCATAGGGTGAAGCCTTTTACAGTAGAGTATCAAGTGCTCGTCCCCCTCTCCACAAGCAGCGCACACAGCGCACACAATGAGCTTCCCTAGAATTGTCATAAATGCTTTCTTTGGCAATAACTGTTTTGTTTAATCTATAGCTTTCCAGAGCCGTCTTTGTCTGCATTCCCTCTAGCCACCGATTTCTTTCTGTGACCTTAACTTTCTTCTTAACTGAGACCTGCTCTTCCGTAACTCCACTATAGCCTAAAAACTTTCCTATTAATTTCCTAGTGCGTGGTCTCGACTTTGTGTCTATACTCCTCATGCATAAATAGCTGAAAACCTTTCGTGCCCATTGCTCCCCATCCATTTGCCTCAACCGATCTCAAATTCTATCTTGCTGCACAGCTTCCCTGGCCTCAAATGACGCCCATCCCATGTCTCCTTGTACTCCCTGGTGTGGCGTTTTGCAATGTGCCCCCAAAGCCAGCCTACCCTACTCCGCGCTGTTTTATTTCTAGTCTTGCATGCACTTCGCATTTCATGCATAGCACTGTGTTTCCGAAAGTCAAGCCAAGCACCATGACCCCTTTCCAAATCTCTCTCACCACCTAATACCTGTTGTAATTCCAAAGTGCTCTATCTTTCATAACAGCTGCATTTCTGTTGCCCTTACCTATTATATACTTTTCATGCTCACTGAGATATTCTGCACCATCACATATGCATATTCCTCGATACTTGTATTTACTAGCTCTCTCAACTGTAATATTCTGTATCTTCAGCCTCTTAACTTCATCATTGTTAAAAATCATGACTGCTGATTGTTCACTACTGAATTCTAAACATAATTCCTCTCCTTCCCTACCACAGATGCTCATTAATTCCTGCAAATCTTTCCTGTTGTTAGCCATTAGTACGAAATCATCCGCATACATCAATCCCGGTAAGGATTGCTGAATTTTTGGCCTAGCTTACTGTACGAAAGGTCGAATCCCAGCCCACTCTTCTCTAGTCTATCCTCCAATCCTCTCAGATACAACATAAACAGCAAAGGCGATAACGGGCACCCCTGCCTAAGGCCTCGTCTTATCTCTATTTTCCCCGTTGCCTTTCCTTTTCATGTTATAATCACCTTATTATCTTTGTAAATGTTCCTTAATATTGCTGTTAATCCTTCATCTAGGTTTAAGCTCTCCACTATGTCCCACGGATTCCTTTGGTTCCAGCGACCCCGGAAGTGTATTTTACGTGTGTGTGTGTGTGTGGGGGGGGGGGGGGGCAGCGGTCGAAAAAAAAAGGGAGGGGGGAAGGGGGAAGGGAATGAAAAACGCAGTCTGTAGCGTTACGTCCGACGGAACCCGAAATAAAAATTAAAGTTACGTCCGACGTAACTTTACGTCAAGGTTTTGAGTAACGTCTGACGTAACCCAATATCAAGATTAAAGTTACGTCCGACGGAACTCCAAAAAAAAAATTAAAGTTACGTCCGACGTAACTTTACCCTAAGGTTTCGAGTTACGTCCGACGGAAATAACTTACGGCCTGTGTAACCTACGGAGCCTTATTCAATGTTACGCTTTGTGGCCGAAACACGACGTAAACATAAAAATATATATAATTACTTCTGCATGACGTCCGATGCAGCGTTGATAAATTGGTCAAAATCGCGACTCTATTCGTACCCCCAGGTTTGTTGAGGGGGTTGGAGTGTGTTCCTCGTATGTAGAGGCTGCGTAGGCCAGGCGGGACCCGTTACATACGTTTTTTTTTCTCTCTCATTTGTTTCATCTCCTTTCTGCGATTTTTTTCTCCTTTAAGAGGACTTTTTTTCGATTTGTTTTCGGATATGAAACCACTTCTTCCTAGACGCGACATGCAAAAGAAAAGAAAAACATTAACAAAATGGAAACCGCAGCACGCGTGTTGCGAGCCTGAGACTGCTGCGGGTGACTTATCTCTCAGCTGTAAATGAGAAAGTTAGCCAGTGCAGTACAACCGCAAACCAGTGGGTCTTTAACCTGCACCACGCAGTAGTAATTACACGAACGCGTGCCGGTACCACGACTTACGCCGGTACGAAACTCATCCAGGTCGAAACGGGCAGAGGGGGGGGGGGGGGGGAGGGGGGGGGGGGTGGTAACTTTATTTTTTATTTCGAGTTCCGTCGGACGTAACTTTCATTTTCACATTGGGTTCCGTCGGACGTAACTCGAAACCTTGGGGTAAAGTTACGTCGGACGTAACTTTAATATTTATTTGGAGTTCCGTCGGACGTAACTTTCATTTACATATTGGGTTACGTCGGACGTAACTCAAATCCTTACGTAAAGTTACGTCGGACGTAACTTTAATTTTTATTTCGGGTTCCGTCGGACGTAACGCTAGACACTGCGATGAAAAAATTAAAATGGAAAAAAAAACCTCTATTAAGATTTTGTTGTTTCAAAAGGTTTATTAACACTATCTATACCGTGTGCCTATACATTCATCCGACATTCCTGTCACGAAGCAATGAGATGTTAACACAATCTGACCCAATCGTAGTAGCTATATGGCGGCATCGATCTACGGTGTCGATGTAAAATGCACTGGAAAATCGCGCACCTGCACGTAGAAAGTTGACATGTTCAACAAATGTGTACTTTAATCGTGAACGCATTCCTGGGAAATTTCTCGGCGCAGCTTCGTTCCTGTAGAAAGTTATAACAATGCATTCTTGAAAATTTCAAAAGCGTTTACCTCCGGTGGACGTGGTTGTCCTTCGAGTGTAAACGAATTCACTGCCGATGCCCTTTTTTATTTCTGCATGTTTCCTGTTTTATGGACGTTAATGAAAAGAGGGTAAAAGTGACTCAGTCATGAGCACGTTCCTGCTTAAAATAGAACGGTGTTACAGTTTCACAGGGAAAAAAGTAACCCGGCTGCAGTTAGTTACAAATTTTAAAGAGTAACTTGTTACAGTTACAGTTAACGCCGTTACTTTGTCGTTATATTACAAAATATATAAAAACATTCAAAAAGAAACCTTGCTCAATATTCTTTTAAATTAGCATAGATTTTTCGCAAGACATTGTGTTGTTCATGGTAGTGAATCGGATTTTTTCAGAAACTAAGATTTTCCTAATAACCAATATTAACATGTTTGATACTTCCTAATTCAATTTTTAGCTTGAATTGCTCCCTGAACGGGTAAATCCACTATATGATAAAGCATTTAGCAGATACCTGCTGATGATCCATAAATAACATTAAAATTAAGCGAGACTACGATAAGGTATACACGAATACAACAGCACGCGTCTAGATCTCGGGTGTATCCAATCATGGTGCGAGTTTATACAATCGGTCAATTCTAATTTCGGATTTCTTTGGTGAGACGAAATGGGACGGAAGCAATAAACATCGTGCATATGTCAAGTCAATAAAAATATAAGTCGTACCTTGCAATCAGCTTTGTAGACGTGCTACTCCAATCCACTTGTCAATCGAATCGTTTTCTTTTGCGTGCGCACAATCTTTCATGAAACACGAAGCTTCTCTTGAACACTTGGAGAGCAATGTAGCCAGCGACCCCGGAAGTGTATTCTACATGGGAGGGGAAGGGGGGGGTAGAGGTCGAAATAAAAAAAAAAAGGGGGGGGAAGAAGTGACAAAGGGGAAGAAGTAAAAAAAATTTAATTGAAAAAGAAAAAAAACATTACAAATAATTTACTGTTTATAGAAGGTTTATTACCCCTACCTATACGGTGTGTCCATACATTCAGACTAGGACCAGAACGCCTTTTTAAAGCCATGAACATTCCAACCCGATATCGCTTCATGACCCCTTTAATTACTGACTTTTTTTTCCAATTCATTTATTCACATATCGGGGGAGTTGAACAATAAAGCAAAACATACAACAAAGTAATCTTGGTGGTTAAAGTATTTAGGGCTCAAACCGCCTCGTCCATGCGCGGACATTTCGGTGCACGGACTTTTCGGTGCACGGACATTTCGGTGCACGAAAAATCAAAATTAGGAGTTTTTATTTTTTTTCTCTAAACGTAATAAGCACTATTTTAGCTGAAGATCTATTTCTTCGCACTTTATAAATTTTTAGACATGGTGATCCATTTACGGTCACTTACTGATGTACCACCTAAGTGACTTTGTTAGGCACAGTACCATCCTGCGTGAGGATTGGAGACGTTGGAAATAATGGTTCGTTTGTCGATGTCTCTTTTCCAACGTACGCACTAGTCGCATCACATGTCTCGGGTAATTTGCAACAATCTCAAGCTTGCTGTTGGGGCCTTTCCTACACAGATTACCAATCATAAAGCCCACACCTTTACAGAAGGCGCCGAGAACGTCTGTATCGACCTAACGTGTAAACACGAAGTGATGTGACTATAGTCGGTTACAAGTTAAGGAGGTATGAGAAGCTCCTCCCACAAGCGTGATGCGCCGGTTTGAAATCCCTCCGCAGTAGAAAGAAGAGTTCACTGGAAACGCTCCTTGTTCCGCTTCAGTGGATAGATATTGGCTACAGAGTGATGCCAACTTGTCTCCGATCCCACTTTTTAAGAAAGTGACCTTTGTATTCATCGGAGTGGGAAGCGAGCCCCTGAAAGCAGCCTTTGTATCCATCGGAGGGGGAAGCTAATCTCCGAAAGTCGAATTTGTTTCCGTCGGAAGGGGAAAACTCTAATGTCCCTCTCGAGGCTTCCACAATGCTAAGTCAAAGTCGAAAGATAAAGAAAATATTTACAGAAAGGCAAGACCCTCCTCGCGCGTTGGCCGCGACGTCACGAAAACGATGGGACGCTATTGGGTGCGGAGGTGGCGGAGGAATATGGGATTCCATTTGAGGGGCATTTGCCGCTACCTTCTTGACTTGTAACCTACTATAGTGCGTACGTTGGAAAAGAGACACCGACAAACGAACCATTATGCCCAACGTCTCCAATCCTCACGCAGGATGGTACTGCGCCTAACAAAGTCACTTAGGTGGTATTCGCGACTCCAGCAAAACGAACGGCACCTAGCGAGAAAACACTGAACTGGCCGAAACAGGTCCTTTCGTGATTTCTGCTCGTCTCTGCTGGCTTCCGTGTTTACATGTTGTCGGTGGTTTGCGCGAGAGAACAGTTGTACCGGTGACTGTGTCGTAACCGTAGTATCGCCTTGTGACCCAGGTTGCTCTGCACGCGACCTATGGAACCGCGTGAGTCAGACATTCTGCGTTTATCAACGTTCTTCAGCACCGTGAAAGGACAGTGGGCAGTGTTTTCCTCGTTTCCTCGAAGAAAGTCAAGCCTCTGGAAGCGCGCTTACCCCAACACATCGCCGCAGGTTCGAAACGTAGAGAATAAAAGCGGGGCGAACCATTTGGAGTCCAATTCCCGCTCGCTGATGCTCCAGCGTTGTGCGTTGAGCTGGCACATGGCCGGCACGACCTGGATTCGACCGCCATATTTGCCCGATAGTGGCGTCCCCTATAGGTCGCTGGAGTCGCGAATATCAGTAAGTGACCGTAGATGGATTGCCATGTCTAAAAATTTATAAAGTGCGAAAAAAAAATTCTAGCTCATATAGTGCTTATTACGTTCAAAGAAAACTAAAAAAGAAAAAAAAAACTCGTGATTTTGATTTTTTGTGCACCGAAATGTCCGTGCACCGAAATGTCCGCGCACCGAAAAGTCCCACACCGAAAAGTCCGCACACCGAAATGTCCATGCACCGAAAAGTCCGTGCACTGAAAAGACTGCACCGAAACGCCCTACACCAAAATGTCTGGATTCCGAATTTCAAGGAGGTATTTTCAAACTCCTCTCCTACATGCTGTCTGTTTTAAGGGTAAAATGTTTCAATTAGTTTGGAAATGATCTTGTTTCTTCTAAGTTCACAAAATTTAGAGCTTCGCAGCCATTTAGACGTATACCAAAAACCGCCTAAAAAAGGCAGAAAAAAGGGGGGGCAAGCTTTTTTAGACCATTAAATAAAATTTGAAATACTTTAGATCTATCCAAGTCAAAAGCAGTTTTAACTGTACGTAAGTATGGTACCGGTAGCACCGGACCAAACCGCAACCTGTTTCTCTTATTGGGGAAGCGCTTATGTGGCCTGGAGGGAGGCGGGAAAGGGGGGGGGTGTTAGGTGTACTATGAAGCCACGAAATGCACTTTAACACGCAAAGAGCAAGAGCTTGGCCACCCCTGCTCTAAGCTAAGAATAAAAAGGCATACCTAAGAGGCTAAAAAAATAATTGCAGCGGTCATATTACTCGGTGGCAGAAAAGGTGTCTCGCAGTCAGTGGTGTACCAACTTGTCTTTGAGTGGGGTAACCAGACCCCCCCCCCCCTTCCCCTCCCCCCAGGGCCGGGAGCGGTGCCCTTGGTATCCCTGTGGCGCCGCCGGCTATGCTGTTTGCCCTGCCCAGTGGCCGGCTGTTTCAGGGGGGGGGGCAAAACAGATGCCTTTCCCCCCGGTTGGTACGCCCATTCTCGCAGTGGCAGATCAGACACGGGCTCCAGAGCAGTTGCTTGCAGTCTCTGCTTTTCGAAAACTTTGGGGGACATTTCAAGAGCCGGCTTTTTGAAACACCTGTTAGAGGTTAGAAAGGAATGTTTCGGAAGGTTCACGGATATTTCTTTTGCGTGTTTTAAACTTGCCGTTTCAAAGGAAACTTTCCATATGGAACTACACTAAATAATCAAGAATATATTTAAAAAAATAATGTGTAGCATGTATGTTGCTCGTGTAGCCTTCGGCAACACTTGCTTGCCTTCCAACCCACTATTGTCTGTACAACGCGTCGAGGGTGCCCAAGTACAATAGAGGAATCCATGGCCGTCCTTCCGTCTGGTTTCAATTAGAAGAGGCTTCAAAGGGACCGCCAGCGTCGACAGCTTTGCACCCTCCGACAACTAGGGTGGGAGGCAACGCTTACATTTTGTTGCTCTAGCACAGTTTTTTACAACGAGCTATCAAACACCAGCTCGTTTAGAGAGGGTAACTTTGTGGCATCCCTGTTTCCCCGCTGAAAAAAAAAAGAGGGGGGGGGGGTTGGGGAGAATGGCACGACTTCAGAAAGCCAGGGCCCAGGGGCTCCTCTGAGTTTTTTTTTTCCACTTTTAGGTCTGAGCTATTCTAAACTAAAACCGACTAGCACTTTTTTTCCAAATTTCGGGGACCAGCACGGGGCCACCCGGGACCCTGGGCTGCAGCCCCCTCAGCCCGTACATTAATTTGGCCCTGGGGGAAAGGGGAGGCCTTGAGCCAAATGCACGAGGGCTCAGCATATTGCCCAGCACCCCTGGAAAATGACAGCGAATGCTCAAGCTCCCGTTGCCCCCCCCCCCCCCCCGGTTCCGGGGTCCCTGAGGTAGGTGCTGTCGTCAATGACGTAGCCTGAATTTTTGAGGTTGATGAACTGGCTCAATTTCATAACTTCGAGTGCATTTTTCACGTCAAATGCGTTTGGCACTGCAGAAATTGTCCTGACAACTGAAAGCAAGTTCTCAAGACAGTCCTGGAGATAACCATCGAACCATCGTGTCAGCACAAAATTGTAGCCACATTCTTTCAAAAGAACACCGTGCAATTGCAACACTACAGTTGTGGACATTAGTACCCCTGCCTGGCATGGCTTCCATACTTTCTTCACTCCGATCTCCAAGCTCTCAACGACTGAAATACTGAGTTTCAGGGTTTAAATGGCCTCCTCAAACTTGCTCTCATACTTAAAACTCAAGGCAACGGCAGTATGACCAGGCAGTTGCTTCTGCCTCAACCGGCAGTTTGTTCTGTTGGATAATATATCAATTGACCGAGGGAGCGTCCCTGAATAGCAGCACCACTATTCCGACTTTTATTTTCGTGAAATGGCCATTTGACACATGAGCACTGTTTAAGTTTGGTGCCACACGCAGCTGGTCAGTGTCAACTTTATCGCCACCTCCACAAGCTCTATTGAGACTTTCTTGATTGGTAAATTGAACTTGGACGCTACCTCGTCACATAGATGCATTACAACTTTTCATACAAGGTGCCCTCTTAGATTTGCAACACATGTGAGGGGTCTGGCATGAAGAACAATTTCTTATCATCATCACAGAGATGCGGCACACTGCATACGGTCACAAAACTGCGGGAACTGGAAAGGTACAGGGATCTCCACATGGCACGGTTAAAACTGCCCGTATCACACGTCCCACAGAGCACACGTAGTTAATTGTCCGCACAGAGCTGCATGATTAAGTCGAAAAACTAACTTCTTCAGCTCGTCTCCGTCAATATATGCGCCCGTGTAGTGGTACACTATGACTTGCTTCCAGCGCGAGTTGATAAGACAGGGAAAGAGAAGAGGAACACGTAGGCAACCGACAGTCGCACACTCAAAACTCATGTATTGACGAAAGAAGAAAAGAAAGAGGCACAGAAAGCGGGATCAGCTCGAGCGTTGGCCACATTGACACGAGGGACCACAGGCTCGAGGGACCACAAGCTTGAGGGGGACACGTAAAATTAGCCACAGGAAAACCAGGAAAACGATTAAAAAAGTGAAAGCCGTTTATAACTCCCTGTAACGCCGAATTAGAGCGCAGCTCTTGAGGAGGAGGAGGGAAGGGTACGGGGGGGGGGCAAGTGACCTCGGGGGGGGGGAGGGGGTCACGTGACGTCACTGATGACGTCATCAATGATGATGATGATGCCGATGACGATGCGGATGCCGATGACGTCATCAGTGATGATGAAGATGACGATGCGGATGCCGATGACGTCATCAGTGACGTCACTGATGACGTCATCAGTGATGATGAAGATGACGATGCGGATGCCGATGACGGCATCAGTGACGTCACTGATGACGTCATCGGCATCCGTATCGTTGTCATCGTCATCATCACGTGACCTCGGGGGGTCACGTGACCAGGGGACCACGTGACCTGGGGGACCACGTGACCTGGAGTTCACGTGACCTCGGGGGTCACGTGACCTGGGGGTCACATGACCTCGGGGGAGGTCACGTCACCTCGGGGGTCACGTGACCTGGGGGTCACGTGACCTCGGGCGTGTTACGCCGATGGCGACGCCGACGCCGTTCAAGCCGGAAACGGGCGCCTAAGAGATGCGCTCTAAAAATGCAAGTCGTTTACAACTCCCTGTAACGCCGAATTAGAGTGCAGCTCTTGAGGAGGAGGGGAAGGCACGGGGGGGGGGGGGTCACGTGACCTCGGGAAGGGGGTCACGTGGCCTGGGGGTCACGTGACCTCGAGGGAGGGGGGAATTTTCCCCGCTAAATTTAGCGGGGAAAATTTTCCGCTAAATTTAGCGGGGAAAGATTTCCGCTAGATTTAGCGGGGAAAATTTTCCTGCTAAATTTAGCGGGGAAAATTTTCCGCTAGATCTAGCGGGAAAAATTTTCCGCTAAATTTAGCGGGGAAAATTGTCCGCTAGATATAGCGGGAAAATTTTCCGCTAAATTTAGCGGGGAAAATTTTCCGCTAGATTTAGCGAGGAAAATTTTCCGCCAAATTTAGCGGGGAAAATTCCGCTAGATCTTGCGGAAAAATTTTCCACTAAATTTAGCGGGGAAAATTTTTCGCTAGAATTTTGTACGGGAAAATTTTCCGCTAGATTTAGCGGGAAAATTTTCCGCTAGATTTAGCGGGGAAAATTTTCCGCTAAATTCAGTGGGGAAAATCTTCCGCTAGATTTAGCGGGGAAAATTTTCCGCTGAATTTAGCGGGAAAATTCCACTAGATTTAGTGGAAAAGTTTCGCTGCATTTGGCGGAAAAAATTTCCGCTAGATTTAGCGGGGAAAATTTTCCGCTAAATTTAGCGGGAAAATTTACGCTGAATTTAGCGGGGAAAATTCCACTAGATTTAGTGGGGAAAATTTTCCGCTACATTTAGCAGGGAAAATTTTCCGCTAGATTTAGCGGGGAAAATTTTCCGCTAGATTTAGCGGGGAAAATTTTCCGCTAGATTTAGCAGGGAAAATTTTCCGCTGATTAGCGGGAAAATTTTCCACTAAATTTAGCGGGAAAATTCCGCTAGATCTTAGCGGAAAAAATTTTCCACTAAATTTAGCGGGGAAAATTTTTCGCTAGATTTAGCGGGAAAATTTTCCGGCTAAATGTAGCGGGGAAAATTTTCCGCTAGATTTAGCGGGGAAAATTTTCCGCTAGATTTAGCGGGGAAAATTTTCCGCTAAATTTAGCGGGGAAAATTTTCCGCTAGATTTAGCGGGGAAAATTTTTCGCTGAATTTAGCGGGGAAAAATATCCACTAGATTTAGTGGGGAAAATTTTCCGCTACATTTAGCGGGGAAAATTTTCCGCTAGATTTAGCGGGGAAAGGTTTCCGCTAGATTTAGCGGGGAAATTTTCCGCTAAATTTAGCGGGGAAAATTTTCCGCTAGATTTAGCGAGAAAATTTTCCGCTAGATTTAGCGGGGAAAATTTTCCGCTAGATTTAGCGGGCAAAATTTCCCACTAGATGTAGTGGGACAAATTTTCCGCTAGATTCAGCGGGGAAAATTTTCCACTAGATTTCGCGGGCAAAATTTTCCGCTAGATTTAGCGGGGAAAATTTTCCGCTCAGATTTAGCGGAGAAAATTTTCCGCTAAATTTAGCGGGGAAATTTACCCATCATGCACCGCGCGGTTACGCCGACGGCGACGCCGACGGCGACGCCGCTCAGCCGAAACGGCGCCTAAGAGCTGCGCTCTAAAAAGTCAATTTCCCCATCTCTTAATTAAATAGACGGAAAGCTGACACATCACTCGCCCATGCTTAGGATAATAAAAGCTTCAAAAATCTCTCTGGTCTTTTTTGCCCAGTACCTGCCTACTATCTTGGTTTTTGCTAAGGATGGCGTACAATTACAGGATTTACAGTGCTTGGGTAGATCCCCTCCCCCCCTTTTCAGGGTCTTGTCCTACTACGAAGGAAACTCCAACCAACACAGGCAATTCTCTTTAGGCTTGTCTGTTGCAGCTGGTTTCCTCCTTGCCTTTTAACCAGTTTCGGGTTGGCAAATAGGCTCAATATTCACGAGCTAGACCGCACCCCAACCGTTGCTTCCTAGGTTAGGGCTTTTGAGAGGCCCAGCTTCCGGAACGAATGCTAAAAATAACGAGAGGGTGAAATCATGAGGTGCTATTGTGTTATCAAGGGCGGAAAACTCACGGTGGTGACGAGAGAGCTCAGACCTCCCCGAACATGTATAATATGGCAAAAGAGTGGTATAGCTGTAAATTGAGCCGGAACACATAGCTGGCTGATATTATTAGTTTAAATCTTTTTACTAAGGATGTATATACGATGGTGGACTCTATTGCCCTAACTTTCAAAGCGTAACACCGTTTCCATGAAAATAGTAAAGTATTTGACCCTTGGTTCAATCCCCACCCCTGCCCGTTTCGATCTGGATGAGCGTCGTACCGGCGTGCAGTCGTGTATCACAACTGCGTAATGCACGTTAAAGAGCCCAGGCTAGGGGTTGTCTGCGCTGGCTAAATTTCTTATCTACAGCTGGAAGACTCGTCGCCCGTTGAGGCAGACCAAGTTCTAGGCTTACACACAACCCAATTTTTTTAGAGGGCACTTGACGCAGACGACAAAGTTGCCGAGAGCTCTTAGGTTTGATCGACCGCTCGATCTGACCTGAGTCCGCTGCGAAATGATTCCTCGCATTGAAAATATACGCGAAGACTCATTTTGCATTGAACTTGGCTAAAATCGATTGAGCGGCTCTGCAGGCGGTGCCACCATAGATAGTTAAAGATGTCTTGAACGTTAATATCAGCATGCAGACTCTATGCGGTGCCTCAAGTTCGTCTGTTTCTTTTGCATGAGTTATGGTGACGTCAGAACGCCGAGCTCTAATTGGCTCTTACTGAAGGATAGTGGGTAGACCGCAAGGCAGCTTGCTTTTGACGTCTGCCCCCTATTCTTCTAACGGAGCCAATCGGAGCTTTGCGTTTTAACGTAACTCCAACCCCGTGCAAGCAGACGACCTTGCATTCCGTAGAAAGCTCATGCTTTCAGCATGAGCTTTCTGTTTTTTTTTTAACACAAATGTGAATGGCGCAGGCATCGACTCCGGGAAGTGTATTATACCTTGGGGGGGGGGGGGGCGGCTGCTGGAGGTCTATATAGAAAAAAGGGGGGGGAGTGAAAAAATTAAAATTGTAAAAAACAATCATTACCAAGATTATTTTACTGTTTATAGAAGGTTTATTATTACTACCTATACCGTATGTTCACACATGCATCCAAAATTCTTGTCATGAAAACGATGAGATGTTGACACAATCCTGACCCAATAGTAGTAGCTATACGGCGGCATCGATGTAAAATGCACTGAAATAAAGGGGCTGCCTGTACGTAGAAAGCTCACATTTTCAACGAAGGCGTATTTTAATCGTGGACGCATTCCTGTTAAATTTCTCGGCGCAACTCCGTTCCTGTAAAAGGTTTCTTTGCATTCTTGTAAAAAAATGTATTACTGGTGGACGCGGTCGTCCTGGTCCGGAACGCCGGGTCCGTGGCGAGCGTGAGGTTGTCATTAGCCACCGCCTGCCACACGTCATGTCCCTTGCGCGTTGCTCGCGAGTAACCCCACGCCCGGTGCGGTGCGTTGAAGTCGCCGGCAACAATGAGCGGCGAACCACCGGCTGTACCAGCTGCCCTGCTAAAGAGTGGTGCGAACCTCGGTTTTAGATCCTTAGGTGAGCTGTAGATGTGGAGTATAAAGATGCTACATTTAAGCCGACCACCCGGAATGAGTTCAACAAAGGAGTGTTCAACCTTGCTGCTGTCTAAAAAGAGATCATGCGTAACGGAAGTGCATCCTTTGGAGACCAGCGTACATATGCTCTTCTTCCTTCACCGTAAACGACGTGCGATTTGTAACGCGGTAACGTGACCGGGTCTGAAAGTGATTCCTGAAGTAGAATGACGTGTGGCTTCTTCGGATCGTATCTAATGAACTGCTGTAGGACAGTCCTCTTGCGCTAGAAAACCCCAGCAATTCCATTGCCAGATTCCTACGGCCTTAAGATGAGCCCCCATGATTGGACCTGCCAGTTGGCATATCCTGTACAATGCTACAAGGTGTAGCCGCTTGGAGGTTTTGGGCACCATAAGATGCAAGGATTGTGGTCGGAGAAGGCTCATTGTTCGCAAGAGCACAAAACTCCATCGTCCCTCTCCTCGCCTCCAATGCGCCCGCGTTGAACTTGCCGCCAAGCAGGGTTGGGCGGAGATACTCAAAAATGTATTTGGAAATACAAATACGGGATACATTAAAATAGTACCTAAAATACTGATACTAAAATATACATGTAAAAATGTATCGCGATACATATCAGAAATACATTTTAAATAGAGGCTCAAAGTATTTGGAAATACAAATACAGGAATACATTTTAGGAGGGCAGAAATACCAATACAGAAATACTGATACTGCAATACATTTTTCCAGGGTTGGGCAGAAATACTCAAAAATGTATTTGGAAATACAAATACTGGGATACATTAAAATAGTAGCTAAAATACTGATACTAAAATATATCTGTAAAAATGTATCGCGATACGTATCGGAAATACATTTTAAATAGAGGCAAAAAGTATCTGGAAATACAAATACAGGAATACATTTTAGGAAGGGCAGAAATACAAATACAGAAATACTGATACTGCAATACATTTTTCAAATTTGTTTGAGACGCCAACTGAGATGAAGCTTTAAGTTTGAAGTGGAAGTTTTTGATCCCGAAATTACTTTCCCGTAGGCTTGGCACTTTGCCTTGAAGATAGTGGTTTCGGACGGCAAAAAATCTTCAATAAGCTCAAAAAAAAAGAAAAAAACGTTCTATCAAGGACTGACCGCGGTCCTTTCCCTGACATCCTGTCTGTCTGACGAGGGATGCGAAAAGACTTCGATCTCTATAAAAATTCGATGTCACCCTAAATCCCATCAGAACGTCACAACGCCCCTGTCGAATAAGGATGCCCCTGTCAATATTGATCACATGACGTCACGGTGGAATGAACTGGTATTCTTTATCTGTAGGTGTGGCCCTGAACATGAAACTTTACCACGGTGCTGTATGAAAGGACAATACATACTTTCGTTGTAGGTTACCTCGTTGAAGATCGTGCAGGCAGTGTCATTTGGAAGTTTCGAGAATAGCGGACCACCTGAAGCATCCTGGAACACATGTCTTATCGTCTGTTACGGTTGAAACAACGATACGATGGCATCCCTGTTGTGAAGGTCCTTTCTGCCGACCCTTCGCCACCGACGCATGGAATTGCAGCAGTCCTCAAGTCTCGCCTAGCATCATCCAAACAGAGACCTCGTGGATTGCGACCTTATATTGCCGGCACAGGTGCGAGCTCTCCGAGAAACAGCGCGCTCGAGACGAGTTGCAGGTGTACAAAGTCTGGGTCGGCACCGCGAGGCCAGGTCTGGCCTCCTTCCTGGGTTTCGGATCACCAAAGCAGCGGGTCACGTTCACGTCGGCTGATGGCGTACCCTTGAGCCGTGCAATATTACGGGCGCAGCCGCAGACGCATTCGAATATGTGTTGAACTTCACTGCGTGAGTCATCCTACAATTTCAAACCAACCACCGCCAGGCTCGTGCTGCAACGGACTGTGAATCAGCTTTGCCGGCTGGGTGTACTGTGTACGCTAAGGCAAGAGAGACGGTTAGCAGCGGGCATTGGATGCCAGCAAACAATGACTCAAGAAATCCCAACCTAAAGACCTGCGCCAGAAGATGCTCTGACTCCACTCCTGGCACGCCACCTGGTTCGAGTCCCCGACTAGGCAACACTTCTCAGAAGAGAGGAGAGAACGCATAGAAAAATAGTTTGGAGAATTGAAAGGAAGGGCAGCATAGTAACAATGCCCCAGTATCACCTTGACCCTAATGCACTCAAAAGTAAAAAACAAACAAAAAAAAAACATGCGTTTGGACTTTTTTTTTTTGTGTGTGAGGGGGGGGGGGGGAGTATTTCTCAAGAAATGTAACGAAATACATTTCATCCAGATTGTATCGCGATACAAAGAAACATTCCAAATGTATTTCGATACAGGAATACAGATACTGGTGAAAAAAATGTATCGCGATACAGAAATACAGATACGAAATGTATTTCTGAAATACTATCGCGATACATTTGTATCGCGATACTGCCCAACCCTGCCGCCAAGGACGTTAAACTTAGCGTTAAGCATCGCAACCGCTTTGTTGAGTGATTTGAGCATAAATAACCCTCATTTCAGTTTGAAATTCCTCTAGTCTCTAATCGCGAACGGGCTTCGTTCGACCCTCTTTTGGTAGTCGTTATAGAAATAAAATATCGCATTTAAGGAAAGAGTGCAGGTGCACTCTGTTCACATGTAAGCTGACAAGCCAACGAAAGCTGCGACCGCACCCGCTATCCCGCTAGCTTACGGCCTTCGGAAATGATCCCTAGAATTGTGCAGACAAAGCTAGCGGTGAGCATGCTCAATATCAGCGTCTGCCTCCGCTACGAGATTCGAAGCTGAAGAAGCGATCTACGAAAATTCCCTTTTGACTCGGGTGTTTCGCCTGTTATTCTGCAAGAAAAGAAAACTTGGCTCTAACGTTACAATGTATAGCCAATGCAGAATGCAGGTATCCCAGCTTACCTTGCTGTGTTTCCGTAGATTAGAGTTTGAGTTCTTGGTGATGGCAATGTTTGTTTTTTGGCAAGCAAAGTATGCACTTGAGCTTTATGTTTCCGTTCTCTTTAATGCCCTGAATTTTGAACCTCTCATTAAGAGGTGGTCATGGAGACGACGGACGCTCCCATGACCGAAAACTTCACCAGAGAAAAAGTGGCGATTACGGGTTATCGATCGTTCACCAGTTCTCACTTTCATACCAATATTCGTGGAGGCCAGGGAAGGAGAGGGCATAGAGAGCGAGAGAAGCGTTAGCCATCGGTATCACAAAACAATAGAAGATCACACCACTTTTATGCGTTCTCTCTCTGTCATGTCAGCACTCCATGGATGCCCCCCCCTTTTATGTTGACAGTTGATCAAAGTGAGGAGTGGACTCGACCACCATGTCCAGGCAAGTAAACCGAAAGAAGTGTCGTCCGTACCCTTCGAAGACGATGTTTAGCCTCGCGCGGGCGCCTCATCTGTGCCTCTGTGCCTCAAAAGCGTAAGCAAGAATACAGTAGCGCACATCAAAGACAGAGAGAATTTGACTCCTCGCGCGATGCTGCTATCGTCTGTTACGCGAGTTGTAAACCCCGCGAATGGGGGGAACTAACCCAAGTTTGATGTCTGTGCAGGTGGCGGAGACGTCGAAGAAGTTGAAAGGGTGAAACGGTGTAAAATACAAAAATAGAAGTTAACACTGAAGAGATTTCTCCTACCCGAGAGAAAAATACACGATGAAAGGCAACGAAGATCTTACTGGCGTTGTCTTACTTGGTCTTTGTCTTTCGTATTATTTGTACCTGGTCTTGGCCCGGGCTTTCTCTAGTGGTTCTAGCAACCGCTTCTAAGAACAAAATCGCGATTGCTTTCTTTTCGGCTGTCCTCCACTTCCTGATGTTTCCCCTATTTGGTTGGAACTTGCCTCTCTGCATGCTGAACGTTCTGCCTGTATTGTTCCCTAAGCTGGTTGTATTATTCCCATAGTTTTAAAAAGTAATAGCACTAGTAAAGTAATCTTATACTACATTCTGTAACGAAATTGCACGGCTTAGAATCACTTAAAAAAGCAACGTTGCCATTAATACAAATTACTTGAAAAAGTGGTCGGGATTTGCAAGTAACCGTTACTTGTAACTGGCTTACTTCTTAAATCTGCTTCACAGTGAAGTCGTCGCAGAAAAAGACAAAGTCCGCATCCGTATCAATCCAGTAGACTTGAATCGACTTCTAAGAAGTTGAGAACATCATACCTAATGATCGACAATGGGTGCGCATTGCCATCTGAATTCGCGGCATAGAAAGTGCAGCTTCAGCTCTGAACGCATCTACCGGGTTCTGGCAAAGAGAACTCGACGAAGAGAGTGATGAAGATTTGTAGCCTGCGATAGGTTAGCAAAAAAAGACCCCTCCGAATCGCTACAGATCCTGAAGTCGTTTTCAGTTGAGCCATGAACGAGGTTTCGGAAGACCTCCCTGGCAGAGCAGCTAGAAGGCTGTTATACTAGTGTGAGTAAAACCCGCAAGTTGAACACGATGAAAACATTAGACGCCTGCTTGAACGCTCTTCGAAATGTAAACCTGCGACTGAACCCCGAGAAGCGGCAACTTCGTGCGCAAGGCCGGTCATACCTCGAGCAAGTGGCAACTGGTAGGGTGCCGGACCCAGAAAGGATTCGAGGATCCTGGAAGGGAAAGCGTCCCAGATGACGATGAAGAACTTCGGAACATTCCTGGAAATGATCAAGGCATACCTCCTCCAACTTTGCACTACGACTGACTGGAGGACCAGCACCAAGCTAAGAGAACCACTCGAAGGCAGTGCGCGTAACTGGCCTGGGCAGCAGCCTAGAAGCTTCAAAGGACCTCCAGGAGCTGACGAAAACACCAGTGTTGGCATACTACACCCAAGGAAAGCCCATACGCTCTCGTACGATCGCAAGTCAATACGGCGAGGAGCCGTTATCACCAGAGAGGAAAGCCACTAACATATTCGTCGAGATCCCTTGACAGCACAAAAGCAAAGCAAAGTATGCGAGGATCGAAGTGCTTGGCACCTTCACAGACGCACCGCCAAGTTTCCACCATTACATGTCTCGAAACCGCGTATGACCCCGTAGAATCAGACTCGCTTGCCGTTGCAAGCCATTTCAATAGTCCAATTGCACCAATGTCCGATGAGGACTGCAACGTGAATGAAGATGGTCCCTCCAGAAACACCTGTTACAAGTGGAAGCATATGCCTGGGAAAGAACTGCTGCTAAGTGGATGCACTTTCAAGGCAAAAGAAACACCGGAAGATGAAGAAGACAATTTGCGGGCAAACGAGCCAAACCACATACTGCTACTCAAGACCTCCTTCGAGGAAATCTGGAGTGGGAACCTTGGTAGACGCAAAACGGCACCATGTTGTGTCAGTATACGCAGACCAGCGGCTCGGAACAAAAGCTGCTGGCACCGAAAGGAAACATAATGGAGACGGCCTGGTACTCCGGATCCAACAAGCCAGCCAAAATTCTCACAGGCTACCAGACAAAAGATCCCTTGAACCTGCTACTACACGCAGTTGGGCCATGCGTCGTCTTAGTGATAAGGCGAAGAAGCAGATCTGGAAGAGCCGGCTTTGGCCCGGAACCAAAGCCAGGCTACCGAGGGGCGAGTACAAGAGCTGTCACACGTCAAAGTGCTATAGAACCAGCAGAAATGTCGCGATGCCACTCTGAGTCAGCACGGTGCCAAAACTGCCTTGGAAGCAAGGTCGTAGCGGATTTCTACCCGCGAAGGACGTGCTCTTATAATAATGGTGTGCAACGCTACTTACTTTGCTTCCAGGTTGAAGAAATGAAAAACACCACAGCTTTCAAAAGTTAGGTGTATGAAAGTTCGCGTACCGCCATGGGATCTCCCTAAAAATTCCATGCAGAATAGTCCACCGTTTGGGGAGCCGTGTGTTCAAACGAGTTCTGGAAAACCTGAAGATCGAGGCCGTCGGCCTTACCATGCCCTTACCATCATGCCGATCAATGGCATGGCCGAACGAGCCGCGAGGCAAGCCGTACAATCGCTGGAGAAAAGTCTGCTGTGCACTCGGCCATCTATCTCGGTTCCCGCGCGTGCGTCTGATGTCGCTCTAACGTGACAGCCGACAACCGCCGAGCGGTATCGAGAAATCGATCCTGGGCGAGCAACGGAACTGATGGCGTACCCCAACCAGCTGCCGATGCAGGTCTGTGCCAGGAACACATCTTGTGTAAATACCTGTACAGATCAAAGCAGCACTAGCAACGTCCTCCAATAATGTCTACGCTATGGCCGACGAGTACCGAACCAGTCTCCTGAAGTCAACGTGACGCAACTCCGAGTCTGCGCTGCAAGTACGTACCTGGGTAAACCGCCAGTCTGACGAGGCGCAAGATAAGCGGGCTCCGGGGTGGTATTATCCGCATTGAGTCCTACTTGAGGGGAAACGGGCACCGTGAACGATGGAGTGAAGATGAGCGCTTCGTCTCGGCACTGGGCTCAAGAGAGCAGCCAGGACTTGAGTGGGCGTTGCATCGCCAAGGGAAGTTGCTAAAGTGAATTAACCTTACTTTCTCAAGCGATTGAAATTCTCGAAGAATTTTACGCACCGAGACCGAACGAGGAGCAGCCTGAAAGCCTTCTAAACCTTCAAGAAGGTTCAGAAAGAGGAAGAGTCGGCCCAGCAACAGCATCGTGAACTTCGGCAGCTGGCCGATCAATGCCGCACTGCGGCGACATGTTCGACTGCACGCTACGAGACAAGATAGTGTATGGTAACCTGGTGTCATCGACGTTCGTGAAGGCACTACTTTCCAGGCCCAAGTCGACATTGCAGGAAACCGAGGAAGATCAAAGTTGGCGGCGGAGGCGGCGATGGCTAAGGTGTCGTGCTCCTATGAAGCCTTCAGGACGTGCAGTTACAGGTGCCGAAATCCGCACAAACTGGCGGTAAGCAACGACCGGGACCGGTCACGTCTGTACAGCAAGCGACGTAACGTGGACTACCTGCTAGCGTGCGGAACGGTGCGTGCAGCAAGGAACACCCGAGATGGCCTGCACGTTCTGCGTGATCGGGTCTGCCTATGTGGAACACTGGAAAACACTCAACCGAAAACTCCCGATGAGGACGGCGCATTGGCACCATCGTCGCCGCGCACCTGCTGTCCCTGAAGATAAGTCCGATCGGGGAGAACAAGATCGCCGGTCCGGTCCGGCGCGTTCCTGCTGGGTGCGGAGCCGACATTGTCGATGCGGAGATCGATCACCGGATCACCTGTGTGCGTGATATCCCTGGGGACGTATGCCAACCAGCTAACAGGGGAGTTGGCTAAGACCTGGAGGAAGCAAATTCTAAAGCTGTCTCTGCTACTTGGGGCCACTCGCCAATCGCCGGTAAAGCTTCGTGCGTCGCGTTCTCTACGCCGACAAGTATTCGTCACAGCGTCGATGACTCGTACTCTGCTACGGCCAGGGCCGCGTTTGTGTGGCCGATGCACCTGATCCAAGCAACTAAGCAAACTTGGGGGACCTCCTGTTCTCGCAGTGTGTTCAACTTGAAAGCCAATGTAAAGGGAGGGATCTGATAAAAATCTTGACCGAGTACGAAGAGGGGGCATTTGACTAACGTGCCAGGGACTCGTTCGAGATTCCACCCGACACACCGGTGCAGGTGTCAAGGAGGGTAGTCGGTTCCAGAGTTTTTCAGGGCTGGGACCTTCTTTCGTAGTACGAGGGACGGGCGGTTTGAGCGTTCCTGACGAGCTCGACAGGCTAGTGAAGAACGGCGTGCTCTATCGCCGGTGGCACGCCCAGAGCGGCGACCTGACCGTGCCGGTTGCGGCTGACGGACCGACCAGTCAGGAATTTGCGCAAAGTGACTGGCTAGTGCCAATCCGGGGTGAACGCGGGCATGCTGCTGCAGTGAAAAGATCCGCTAAATTCCGCGATTGATGACCCCTTCGCCGCTTCCTCAACGAGGGAGACGTGGGTACAGCACGCTGGATCTTCGCGACGCTTACAGTCAGGATTCCTCTGACGAAGAGGCTGGCAGAAACTGACGGTCATCCTGGGGCAACGCCCATCGAGGGATTGTTTGCTGCACAACCGTCTTGCCGTTTGGGGTGTCTTCCGCCCGCCATTTTTCGTTGCGTCGGCTGGTACTTTGCTGAAGGGCATGCCAGGCGCAGTAGCGTAGTCGCATGACTGTCCGAAAGAAAAGAACAGCGACGGTGAAAGTGGGCGCTGCTGGGCGGTTCGGAGGGCGCTTCCGCGAAAACGGCGTCAAGTTGGGCGAAGGACCTTCCGGATGCCAGAAGTCTTCTACCTGGGACACAAGATCAGCAGCGACGGACTGTGCAGCCTCTGAGCAGAACCTCCGGACGCCGTGACAAAGCGCTCCAAGTCCTGGAAGAACGTAAGCAAAATTACGCGGCGACATACGGGCTTCTCATATTACAGGCAAGTTTCTTCCGAACATGGCATACTTTTGCTCGCTCCAACTCTACCGACGTTCCCAGCCATAGGATCGCCGCTGGACCTGGGGTACGGAGCAGCAAGAAACGCCCTCCGAGAAGTCCAAACAAGCACTGCGACAAGCAAAGATGCTCTACTGCACTTCGACCCAACGAAGCCGTACATTGCGGCTCTGGAGTGCGACGCACGCCGGCTACGGAATAGGAGCGGTGTTGCTCGCATCATGCTGGAAAACATGGACAGGCCACCTGGGTCCCAACCTCGAAGACTTCGTCAACGGCCGGAGAGACTACTCTCAACTCGAGCGCGTGAAGCACTGGCACGGTGTGCGAGGGTCTATAGGTTCCGCGACTTATCTGCCGGTCGATCGCCGATGTTAGTCACAGATCGCATGTCTTCGCCGGACTGTTTCGTGAGGACCGCCCGACACCAGCCGCGTGGCACGCGGCCTGCGACCCAGCGCTGACTTTGCTGCTGGGGAGATTATAACTACGGAGCAGAGTACAAGCCTGGGACCAGACAACCAAAACGCCGACGTACCAGTCGACGGCTACAAGAGACTCCGAGGAGGCGAATCGGATGAGCTACCTGAGTATGTCCTTGTCTGCTTCAACAGTCTCGACCATACCATCTTTCTTTGTCACAAGTGCGCTCCGCCAACTGACTCTGAAGCTGACGAGGTCGTCACCACGTGGCAGGCCCCAGCGATTCGCCGAGGTTGGGTTGGCCTCTGGGAAAGGAAAGCGTCTCGATCCTTTGGCGCAAGCGCATGTACTAGGAGCCCAGAAATGACACGGTCCGCGGTTTTATCTACTGGGGCCACCGAGTCATTGTTCCTGAGCTGTAATCGAGACCAGTATGCCGCAGCTTGCTACCTGAGCGCACCAGGTGTGCCCGCAGTGCAAGTCCCGTCGCACGTATCAATCGTGGTGGCCTTGACTTGACGGTGAGACCGAACGCCTGGCGATGCAACTGCCAGTTCCGTGTACAAGCAGTCGATGCCGCTGGCAGAAGACTTCCCGTCAGCCGGCTTACCTTGACCCAGGAAAACTGCGTCGCGCGTTGACCTGGATTTCGCTGGTCCAGTAAAATCTGGTGCGATGATCTTGGTGTCGGTGGATTCTGCACCTGAAAGCGGATAGACGTACTGCTGGCGCAACATGCTTGCCAGGCACGGAGTTCATAATCACGGCACTGCGCGAGACTTTCAGCCGGTTTGACATAATCGAGGAAACTCAACGTGAGTGACAATGGCAATCAGTTTACATCCAAGCGTTTATTGCGTTTTTGTCCAACAACAACGTGAAGCACTTGCGCACAGCTCCGTACCACTCCACAATCGAACGGCCCGTGAGAAGAGCCGTACGCACCATCAAGGAGAGGGCCCAAAAACTTCAGGCCGGTAGTTTATCTACGTCTCCGCAAAGGTGCTACCAACTACCGTAGATACTCATTGGAGGATGCAAGACTTCCGTAAACCGACTAGATACCAAATCCGCTCCCGCCTGATACAGGCCTCCGACTCCTGTCTCAGCTTCCTCTTTGTTCAGAGGGCGCTGACTGCGATCTGGGTTCAAGCGCAACTTGCGAAGGGGAAAAGAGATTCCGGGGACAGTTAAAGAAACAACGGGTCTCAAGGATCACGGTCAAGACGCTCAGCAGAGAGCTGAACAGCAAACGGACCAAATTCGTCCAAGAGAGAGCACGGCACCTGCGCTCACCGGTGAGCAAGACGCCTGAACCACCCGATCAAGATGCAGCCCACCAGCGCAGCCTTGACGCAGCGGAAGACGAGGCCGTCTCGAACTTTTCGGCGGTCGACAAGACCCAAGAAACCTGTTGGACCGACATTCACCTCTAAGGAGGGAGTGGATGCTGCATCTCAGACATCATCTTGTTCCCAGCGTGTGTCAGTCTGCGCTGTCGCACCAACGACGACGACAACCAACAGACAGCCTCGAGAACAACGCGCGAGCAATCATGGAAGTGATGGCCTACCCCAACTAGCTGACGAGAAAAGTTTGCGCCAAGAACACATCTCGTGTAAAATGGCGACATACATAGATTAAAGAGCACTTAAACGTTACACAATCTTAAGCGGCAATCGAGAAAGAATTTACTGGCACTTTTCACCGCAACACTTCACGCGACCATGCTGCCAATTACCAGTACGAAGACCGATGAGACGACAGCCAAGAACGCTGTTGCCAGGTCTGGAGACCACCCACCTGACATCCTGCTGCACAAATCCGTCACACAACACCTCACAAAAATAACGCAACAGAAGTCTAGCTACGAAAAGCTCAAGAGCGAGAATATACGAAACAGGTGCTAAAACCACCATCTACAACACCCTGCTACGTGGTCACCTGGCCGCAGTAGCGGGCCATTCTACAGCAAGGTCCTACAAATACCGGGTCCCTAGAAGGGCCAAATACCATGAAGGACATGCCAACACGTAAGACCAGTGGTAGCACTCCACCAAAGAGATTTGCACTTCTGTGGCTACAGTGCTAAAAGCAAAAGTTTACGATGATATCCACGGTGTTCTAGGTACCCAATTGGCGGCCATAACATGGGGCAACATCTGGGTAAGCATCAATCAAAAAATAACAAAAACAAAGTCAATAAAAATTAAAAAAACACACGCACACACACACGCCTGAGAAAAAAACCATGATTACAAGGAAAGAGCGAATGCAAAGGAAAGTATAGATAAAAAACGGATGTGAAACGAATCGAATGCTGGTATGAAAAAGGAGCAAAAGAACCCAAAAAGCAATGATTCAAACCAAATTATTAAACATAACAATGGACAACAAAAATGCACTGACGGGAAAAATATAGAGTAAAAAAGGCAACAGAACTACAAAACAGCTAAATTCAGATGGCATTGTAGAAACATTAAGAGGGCATTGCAAACAATTTTATCAGATATGTTGGACAATACTGGGAACACCGTTCTAAATTCCTGGACGTGTTTGGAAGTGCTGAGTTATTAAATGCGGCTGTGGAACCAAAGATGCGTTGAAGCTTTCGCTATTATTTCGTGACGATGAGATATTCCTCGACTTCAGGTCAGAAGGAACATCTGGTTATCAGGATTAAAATGGCTGATGCAACAGACAGTAGTAGATTAGGCGAAGAAAATCGAGGGGTGAATAGAGTTATGCTACGCAACGAGCGAGACGCTAACAAATCGAGAACAAGATGATGATATGAACCAGCGGCACGGTTTGGGATAGATTGTCTCAGGTTGGAGTAATTGAAAATTAGGGTCTCAAACAGGCGAGGCGTATTCGAGTTTAGGGGCGAACGTAAGTATTATAAGCTATGATGGCGTGAAATGGGTGGGTGCGGCCTTTAAGCTTGCTTCTAAGAAGCAAGAGGTGGAGGAGTCAGCGGGAAACTAAAGTTAATATGTGTATCCAGGAGGAGATTAGAGGCAAGATGTACAACGAGGTACTTGTAAGAAAAAACAGAGGGTAAGGAAACATCAATTAAGGGGAAATTATGTGAAAGATGAGAGACTGACCACTTTCTAGTGAAAGAAAGCAGATTGCATTTAGAGATGTTAAGTTGCATTTGCCATTTAAAAGCAATAGTCAAAATTATATTAATATCATTCTGAAGGACATCATGGTCATTTCGAATGGTTAATGGCATTCTTATAACAACAGTCGTATGAAAAAAATCCGTATATTACGGTGGTTAAAAAGCCGCTAATATAGATAAGTATATTCGAGAATACACTTTGGGATTCCAGAGGTCACATCAGTAGTGCAAGACCGAAAATCACCTGTTACGTAAAATGTTGTCTATTGGTTAAAAAGGCGACCAAGAAAGGCTAGCGAATCCAAATTAAGAGGGTAGAGCTGACATCAGGCGACAGTGGGAGAACGAGACTAAGCCTTGAAAAATCTAAGAAGATAACCAAAGTTTCAGAGCCAGAGTCCATATTAGTGGGATGTCAACGGGTGAATTTGTAAACTGTTTCACACAAGCATCCTTTGCGAAATCCGTACTGATGTCGATGTTACTTAGAGGGGACACGAATGGGAGAATACTATGTGCTCTAACAACTTCGACAATTAATCGGTTAGGATATGGGCGATAGTTACATACGATGATTTTGACAGATTTAAAATAGGAACATTCCAGTTTCCAGCAGTGGAATTACCAAGATACAATGATTGTGGAAACAATAAGCATGGCGTTTGATGAAAATGGCACTGGTGTGCTTTTTAAGATCTTTGAACATGTTACCGGAACCTGATGACATCGGTAGAGATATCGCGTTATTTATGGGTTCATTGATAAATAAATAAAAAAGACCGGCGCCGGCTGGGATTCGAACCGTTGACCCTTTGATCAGCAGGCAGACGCGCTAACCACAGAGCTATGAAGGCAGTCATTCAACGCACTCTAAACGGTTGTTTATATCTTACCATAGACGCGCTTACAGCGCTGTCACAGCTACCGGTGCGCGCGCGTTCCATGCACGAGGGCTATTCCGCCTCGTGAGGCTGAGCACGGCCGCTAGCTCACCCTCTCCCGCGCTCGGGAGAGGGTGATGTAGCGGCCGTGCTCAGCCTCACGAGAGCGGAATGAGCCCCCGTGCATGGAACGCGCGCGCACCGGTAGCTGTGACAGCGCTGTAAAGCGCGTCCTATGGTAAAGATATAAACAACCGTTTAGAGTACCGTTGGTTGAGACTAGCTGAGACGCCAGAAAAGTCTGGTCGGTACCATTTTGAGTGTTTGTGCGTATGGCGCGTGCTTTTGCGGATCCCTTGGCTCTTTCTTACCCCCAGCGCGTATCCAAGCCTCCGGCACCCAAGTACTCACAACTCGGGAATTACTGTTCCCCAAAAGCAGCGGGCAACGAGCACAGACGATTTTCGAAGCAGCGCTCAATTTCGCCTACAAAAAAGGCCTGGCAGACCGCCTATAACTTTGCACACTACTTTGAAAATTGTGCGGCATACCTAACGCACAGCAACCCTATGACGCTGGTAAGATGCCGTTGCTAACCGCTCAGCTGGAAGCCAATGTTGGAGGCACCGCCCCTTTGGGGCGGTGGGCAGGTTCACAATGCGCCCTCCCCTTTATTAGTTGTTTTCGCCATTTGTTTTGATTGGTAACATTCCGCGCATACGGCAACACTATTCTAACTAACCCTTCTCTACCCACATCTTTCACTCCCTCTCCCTCTTGCCCACGCGAGTCTTTCCCTTGTGCAGGAGGCTAATATTAAGCATGGGCAATAAACCCCTTTCCCGCTGAACATATACGCCTCTCCCCCTTTTATGTGGGGCGCTTGGTGGCGCTCGCAACCAAACCAAACAATACAAAGAAATAGCCGCGAATTATTATCACCACTATTATTGTCGGTCTACGCAACTTAGGAGCAGGAACATATTTATGGGTCGAGGCTAGGGGGAGGGGGGGGGCTGCAAAGTGGTGACATCTCGAGCAAAACGCTGCCCAGATCTGTTTTGCTGACCTAATATTTCTTATGTCACCAAAAAGGAATCCATTTCTTCCTAAGAAAAGCTAGCGTATGTCGATTTTTAGTTTACAAAAAGTTTACCTTGTGGGCTCCCCCCCCCTCCCTCTAAATCCGCCCATGCTAGGAGCAACGGGAAATGTGCTCTCCGCCTCTCGCCGCGAAGCACAGACCTTTGGCAAGGAAGAAGTTGATCGAAAGTTGAAGGTTAATTTTTTTTTTGAAAGCGCAAAACGTGTGCAAAACAAATTTACGGGCATATAAGTGAAGTTCCGGAAAGCTGTTCTCACGCGTTACGGCAAAAAATATTTCTATGCCTGTCCCGCTGACCCAGAGGGTGTATGCAGAGGTCAAATATAGATTCGCACTAAATCTTTCATTCTGAAGTATCATCCAGCAAAATCATTTCTTCCTAGGAAAAGCTGGCGTTTGTCGATTTTTAGTTTACAAAAAGTTGACTTTGTGGGCTCCGCCCCCCTCCCCCCCCCTCCTCTAAATCCGCCCATGCTAGGAGCAACGGGAAATGTGCTCCCCGCCTCTCGCCGCAAAAGCACAGACCTTTCGCAAGGAAGAGGTTGATCGAAAGTTGAAGGTTCATTTTTTTTAAAGCGGAAAAGGTGTAAAACAAATGTACAGTACGTGCACATAAGTGAAGTCCAGCCAGCTGTTCTCACGCATTACGGCAAAAATTATTTCTATGCCTGTCCCGTCGACCCAGAGGGTATCTGCAGAGGACAAATACAGATTCGCACGAAATCTTTCATTTTGAAGTATCATCCGGCAAAACAGCGCAAATACCGGAGCAGAAAATAAAAATTACGAATCAACAGAGGTTGACGTACCTCTCCCTCTTCTGATGATGCCCCGCAGGGTGCGCTTACACCTCAGGTGCCAGGTACTTGGTGAGTGGCGTCACCACGGACCCCAGCCACTTGGGCCGCCATACCCCCCGACAGGGGACACCTGCTTTAGTAGGTGCTGGAGTGATGTCACAACTGAACCCCAGCCATGTGGGTTACATGCCTGGCTTCGCGTGGCTTAACCCGTGTCCAGGAGAAAAGGGGATCCTGGTGGTTGAGCTGGAGCCCGGTGTATGTTTGGACCCTTCCAGACGCCCCCCCCCCCCCGGGCCAAGCAATAGTATCCCTTCGGCTCCTGCTTCTCGTAGACAGGTGTCCTGTCTTGACTCGACCAGGGTGATTCAGTCAGTCGCCTCTTCTACACTCTTCTTCCTTCTTTTCACTTTTTTTCTTACACCTCTTTTCTCTTTCCTTCTACACTTTCTTTCTTCCTTTTCAACCTTCTCGTGCGGCAAGGGCCAGCCTTGAGTGGAAACAAAGTCCTGTCCCTGCAACCACACTTGGCTATAGTGCCCGGGCAACATGGCAGAGTAATTATGTCAGCCAAGCCTTTCTTGTTATGGCACGTACCTATCGTCTTCTTGGGCTCCATGTTGGGTTGTGCACCCGAGACAGAATATTCTCTAATTTGTTATGGGTTCTTCAGCTAAAGAACCCTTTGATCAGAGCGAAAAGGGTCCACTTTTAAAAATTTCTATTAAATACATGACCTCATCTCCTAGTCCAAAGTTCTCCAAATGTTTTTATTCACTCTGAAAATGACACCCAATCTCAAAGATGCCCCTTTTTTGTTGCGGTAGTGAAAGTGCGGTCGGGAAGAACTTCAAAGCCAAAAAGATGCCCGACATTGAAACTTTTAAACCTGACAGCAGAGTAATGCACTCCTTGTTTTGAACGCTGTGTCCGATCACAAAGTAACTGTCACACCTCCTCGTACGCTGAGTACCATACAAGGAGTTATCTCTGAGGATGACCTGATCAAGATTTTGGACACTGAAATACATGAAGGGCTCACCGACCAAGGCGCAAGAGCTGCTAGGCACATCGCCATTCATGGGGATGGTCAAGAGCGAAAAACAAAACACATAGTCCTAACGTTTGAGTGCATCACACTTTCAGATGTTGTGAAGGCTGGCATTCTCCACTGCAAGGTTCAGCCCTATGTGCCTAATCCTCGACGGTGTTTGAAATGCAGGAAGTTTGGCCATGGTTACCATCATTGCCATGGAAAATCCATGTGTGCTAAATGTGCCAAGACTGACTATCCGACAGACACTTGCAACAACGACACGCACTGCGCAGACTGCGGTGATTCCCACCCCGCATACTCTGCATCTTGCAGAATGTGAAATGAAGAGCAGGAACTACTCACACTTAAAGTCAAGGAAAACCTCTCCAACCCAGAATCACGACGTCGCTTCGCATTCTTGAACAAGGGCAGCTACGCTCAGGTGATGCAGCGGGGACCTGCACCACTGATGGTAGCAGTGGGAACCCAGATGTCATTTTTGGAATATGAGAGGCCACTGCAGTCCCCTACGCCCCAGCTGAAAATTCAACTCCCGGGGCGTGCAATCTCGGCTGGGCGCTTTACCGACCCGCCGAGCCAGAGTACGAACCCTCGCAATCAAACGGACAACAGCCTTTGTCCTCTCAGTCTGTTTCTCAAACCAAAGAATGGGCCGGTGGCTCCTGCAACCGTCCCTCCTCCGCAGTCTCCTTCCAGAGAGTACGGTTGACAATCTCACCCATACTCCCTGGAGAGAGCACCATCGAAGGAGCGGCATGGCTTTCGTGTCGCACTTGCAGCGCCTAAAGCAGCCCCAAAGGGCCAAAAACTTGTAGACTTGGGTGACGCCCCGCCCAGCAACTTCTACGCACCTTTGGCTGTGGCTGGTCGTGGACGGGGCATGGCGCCCCGTTCCCCGAGCTTACCTAAACCTGCAGAAAACGCTTCGCCTCAGGAAGCAGAGGCCTAGGATGAGGGTACAGAAGTCTCCACTCACGCGTCGGACAAAGACGACACGGAGTGGCAGACTCCTGAGAGTAAACACAAAAACAGAAAGCCCGTGAGCGACATAATGGATTAATTTCACCACATGTGGCAGCTTTATTACTTTTTTTGTTCTCTCACAGTCTTTTCTTTTTTATTCGCATTTTAAATAACTTTCTTGAAATCAATGATCAATGTCAATTTTATTCAGTGGAACAGCCGTTGCCTGATCAGAAATATTGATGATGCAAATTATTTTATGAACGAGCTGAGACCCATTGCACTCGGCCTGCAAGAAACACATTTAAATAACGCTCATACAGATTTTACGTCGTCACCAAGTTTTTATAAAAGATAGACTCCTCCCATAACACGTGTGGACGTGTAGGAGTAGTGGTGCATAGTGGTGTTGCTTGCTCTAAGGTCCCCCCCCTTTATACAGTATTCCCAGACCTCTGAACCACTTCCCAATAGGTGCAAGCTGTGCTGGAAGAATGACTGCACCACTACACGCAAGTCGGAAAACAAGGCGTGCATGGTGCATCTTCAAACGATATACCACTGCACAAAATTTGCTTGAATTCAAGAAAAGAGAGCCAAAGCTCGCTGGACGCGAAGGCAAGTTAAAGACAGTTCTTCTAAAAGTATATCACCTCTTTGAGTAGTTTGTTCTTCAAAATAAGTGCGGATCGTCTTAGGAAGACCAAGAGTCTATCGGTCTTTCAGGGTACCTTTTCCATCAGCAACATCCCTCAACGAACAAGCAAACGTTCTTGGTGAACTCAAGGTCTATTCTGGTGGTCATAGCGCACTACATGCTGGTGGTCGTTTCAGTTTTGTGGTGCGAGGGCAACAAACAACCTTATGTGTTTTGTTCTGTTTTTACTTTCTGATCCTATTTTATTTCGTTGCTACTTAAGAATTTTTTTATTCCTGGAGGAATATTGACCCTTCTCCGTTGGGGGCGTTAATCTGACAATTATTATTCTGTCACCTGTTAACAGTACCAATCCTCCATTGACGTTATTTTGCACCCAAAAACTGTAAAATTTAAGCAGAAAACGGAGGTAGTGAAACCTGGTGAAGACATAAGAACGACAGATATGTGAGCAATTAGAGCGGCTGCCAACGTTTGACGGTCCCTCTGAGGCCACCAGGATCTTTTTTCTCTCGGTATCCCTTCCATATACACCTGTAGTTTCATGTAACGTCGGATTAATAAGTCACATTTAGTCCTTCCAATGATTATGTAACGAAGAAGAGGATATAGCGAAGTGATTTCAAGTTCACGTCGACTTTGTTACAACCGGTCTCGACAGTACATGTAAAATTGGTCCTGCAACAATTTGTTTTTCGAGTAAATAGTGCTAGAAGTAATCCCCGACGTTGATAATTTGCAAAAGCACCCATTAGTTTTCCTCTCCTCCCTATGGCAGACGCAGAAAAAAGAAAGGAAAGAAACAGCTTTTCCCTTCCTTACTTCCTTAACTCGCAATTAAAACAAGCAACCACTGATCTGACACTAATTATATACCGTCAGTGTTAATCATAGTCATGCACTGTGGTTCGCAAAGCATAGAGAATGTGCTGGGCATCAGACATTGTTAGACTTCGGCTATTTTTATCTTTCATTGAACATGAGCCATTACCCGAATGTTTGGAGAGGTTGTTGCTATGAACCCGAGCAATAGGCTCGGCTCATGACAATCGAGTACGCCACGGTGTCATGTGACTGGCGATGCGAAGTCGTGACGTCATGTGACGTCATGGTGTCAACAACGTTAATGAATTCAGTGACGTTCTCAATATGAATCGACTTGACGCGGTGAGTCACGTGACCACGTCACGTGACCGTCACGGGGCTACGTGACGTTACATTACTTGAGAGCGTGTCTCGACACCGCGACGTCATGTGACCACGATGACACGTAACGACACATGATTAATCATAGTGCTAGTAACGAAAGCACCGCGAAAACCCAAAATGTCACGTGCTTTGCTATTTTGTAAATGACGATTTGATAATACATAGAAATAGATCTGAGTGTTTCGCACGTCAGGTCATAATATGCGCTTGTCCGGGTCATATCTTTTATATTTCTGTAATAAATATACGTAAGCCGTGTTCTTGAGGGAACATTCTGCTATAGGTGAACGCCGTACCTATATTTTCCCATATATATAAAATTGAAAAGCTCGAAGCGTGGACATTGCCGAGATTTCACTCTGGTAATTTGCACAGCCGCCAACGTCACACCAAAGCAGGCACGCAGTTAAACAAATGGTAATTTATTTTATAAACAATTTGGAGACATGCACACCAAATATTAAAAATGTGCACTGTATATTTTTTGTGCAAAGACAAATTACGAAACACGTCAAAAACACGTTTTAGAGACACTTTCACAAAGTATTTGCCACAAACAACTTAATGCCAAACGTCGCAAAATACATCAAAATGTGAGTCTTGAAATGCTACTTGCGAATAAATAAGAACTATTTGCTATAGACATCATTGTAGTTTCGTTATTAATTCAAAACGTGAGTCCTTTCTCTAGAAGTAGCAAAACAGCACATAAACAATAAAAAACTCCAACTTTTATTCATTTTAAACTCTCCTTATATCCCTGAAGTAACTGTGAAGTAACTTGTGATATGAAAACATTGAGTAGCACATGGTCTCCAATTGAGAAAAGGACAGTAAACCTTCACTCAGATCTAGCTAGCTTGTCTTCGTTATAAAGTCTTTGCCGCACAAAGTCGGTTACAAAGAGCTATAAACCCATATGCAAAAAGGAGCGCCATCTAATATATCATGATCAAATATCAAATTTGCTCCATAATAAAGGGTTCCCGTACCGATTGCTTCGTCCGAAAGGCAATGGTCCCGGCCAAGTCGGAGTCGTAGGAACTTAAATATGATCACCTGCTGCATGTCTAGTACGAACCCTTCATAGAAGGTCTTCGATAGAGACCGTTCACTGACCTGGATGGCCAAGTTTACTGCTTGAGCGACGAGTCTTGAGATCTCGTTGCTGACAGGTCCTTTTCCAGAATTCCGCGGCCGTCTTCCCTTTCTTCTTTGAACCTAAAGTAAACAGCACCCCTTTGAGTGCACAAATAAATTGTCCCAAAAATCATGAAAGCAAAGTTAAATACAGATGCGCCTCGTCCACAACAGAAAGTTGTGAAAACATAACCTAATTTGGTGACTCCTAATGGCATGATGATGATAGCTGGCAAGAATTTTGCATATGCCCTATTCTCTAGAACCGAGAGTGTGCACAACGGTGCTGCTCTATTGCATAGCCTAGAAAGTAGTCATAACTTAAAATCATTGGACTAGGAAGAATAAAAACAGCGGGCAACACAACACAAAATCTCAACAACAGCCGAGTTTGTTCGACCACACCAAAAAAGAAAAGACCAGAAAACAGAACATGACGTAGCAAAGATTTGATCAGACGTGGCTTGACAGGCTAGATCCGTACAACACCAGACACGCTTCCGGCAAAGAGCATCCGCCTCCAAGCCGACCAACTTCCCTGTACGAAGCAACACGCATCAGACAGTATGGCGATTCGGAATAAAAGCTTTTATTTGCGCGTGCCCCCGTTGTAACGGTTTAACCAGCTGAACGACGAAAAGAGGGAGAAAGGAATGAAGACAGTCGATCGCTGGACTACTAACCTAATACTGAACTTTCGTTTTCCTCTCTTTTGTCTAATGGCGTTGTGGCTTCTGCTTCCGCTGTGGCTAGCTCAGCTTCTGCCCCCGTTGTGTGTTTCTGTTCCTCTGGTGGTGCCATCGTTGGCTAGCTGCCACAACTCCTTTCTCGGGAAAGGCAAGTTTAGAGCTGAGTCTGAGTCAAAATATCGTAGTCATCTCTATATCGTTGTATTGGCCTTCTATACCTTGTCCCTCTTCGAAGCAGAG
>JAZHYW010050920.1:0-71264 GCA_037355805.1 Ixodes ricinus
ACATGCATTAAGCCTATTTCGTTTAGAAATAGCAATGAACAGTCTTTCTTTTCCTTTTTTTACTTTATGTGCGAGAGAAGCCAAAGCTCTGTGGGCACGGAGGTAAGCTGCTCTCTGAACGATGCTTGCACTGGTAGTTTTTGCATCTACAAGCGCGTGCGCTTAGCAGGAATGCTGATACAATACCACTTTGAAGGTAAGGCCTGTGCATGACGTCATTCGTTGTGATTGCCACCTGACCTGCCCCAAGCGGAAAAACACGCTAAAACTCACAAAAATCGACACAAAAAAAAAAGAAAAAAAAAGAAAAAGATTTAGAAGAGCAGCGTAAAGTCGGTGTGCCATTGAGATGCGGCGACAATTTCGCCGTTTCTACGCATGATGAGTAATTTGCGCCAGTGCGGCAGAACCGCTAGCCTGGGGTCTTTAACACGCACCACAGAAGGGACACACGACCGCAGGCCGGTGCCATGCTCATCCATATCATCGAAATGGAAGGGGTGGGGATTGAAACCCAGCACTGGATTCTTCAGTGCGAGCTTTGCCATCGCTGACCACCCCATCTGAGCGCTCCCGCGGAAGAGCCTGCTCCCGGCTGATGGATGATGGATGAATACGGCTGAGTCTCTTTTAGATCGGGCGGTAGCTTACGCCACTCCAGCAATTTTGTCTTACCATTTGCTTAGAATATTCAAATGTGAAAACTATAATTCACTTGCCCTGAAACAGAAAGTGAGGCTATAACACCCCCTTGCCATCAGCGTTAGTCACGAAAACACCTAGTTTTCTTCGTGCTTTCTGCCACCCTTCACTTAATCTTTGCTTGGTAATCTCTACTGTCTTGTAATCCACTCCTTTCCTTCGCTGTCTCTAAAACCCCAACGACTTTATTACAATCTATGTTGTCTTCGGTAGCCATAGGGCAGGTAGCCCTTACAGTAGAGCATCATGTTTAGCCGTCAGCTGCCCACCTCTCCACAAGCAGCTGCTTTCACTGCATCCATTTCCTGGTACTGCGCTCCTGCATGCTCTGGTTCGTACACTGTCCTTGCCTCAACAACAACAACGAGCTTCCTCGTGGAATTGTCATAAATGCTCTTCTTTGGCACAATCACTGTTGTGTTTACTCTATAGCCTTCCAGAGTCTCATCTTGTCTGCATTCTCCTAGCCACCGATCCCTTCTGTGGCCTTAACTTTCTTCTTAACGGAGCCTCGCTCTCTCCGTAACCCCACTATAGCCTAAAACTTTCCTCTTAATTTTCTAGTGCGCTTGCCCCCACTTTGCCTACTCTTCATGTATAAAAAGCCGAAAACCTTTCGCCCTATCTCCCCATCCATTTGCCTCGACCTGTAATAGGTAGAGTCTCACGTTGTTGAAGGCGCAGCGGCCAATCACAACATTGAGGCACTCTAGCCAGCGCCGAGTGGCCGGTGTTGCTTAGCGCTGCCTAGTGAGAGGCCTTCACTAGGCGGCACAAAAAACTCGGCATCTGCAATTTTCGTCGGGTTCTTCTAGCACGGTGGGTGCGTGCCAGCTGATCGCGCTTTCTGGTTTCACGAACGTTCACGCTGTAAAATGCTTTTTTTTTTTTTCTACGCAAAGGATACTGAAGGAGTCCATTCGTTCATTAGTTTGCTTTTATTTTAGTTTGTTGTTAACAGATGGTATTGGTTGCGACCGCGCGCCGCCAACACCATAGAGGCCAACACAACGGTGCAGCGCGCGGAAAAGACGAAAAGAAAATACCGAGTTCCAGGCCTCTGAAAGAGGGCGAGAGAAAAAGGGAAAGGGCTACCGGCGCTTTCCCCTTGCTGGTTGTGTAGAAAGAGTGAAAGTCCAGGACGAGAGGCTTGGCCGGTGTTGGGTGTCTGATGTGCCTGAACATCCTCGCGCTTCTTTCCTGTTTTAAACTCGCAAACTTAATTAGAGCCACGGGCTTTGATGGCGACAGACTCCCGGTCATCGGGACACCATTGCTCGGTTGCACGAATGAAGACAGAAAGCGTCGAATGCTCTCCGAGGACTCATGAAGCCATGGAACGGGCAAGGCGAGAGCGGCTGCAATGTTTCTAAACTCCACAAGTCGGCCATGACCCTGATCTTCGGTGGCAAGGGGTGTCATTCGTAAACCAAAAAGATCTCTCCTCAACGTCATCCTCTCGACTCTGCTCAGAACATTTTTGTGAATGAGCGCGCACTGAACGCCTTAACCGCTGATGAACATGGGGCATTACCTGCGCGCGAGTTTTCTCGTGACATTGCTTTTCAGGTTGTAAAATTTTGTAACTGAATTTATCTTAATATTATTTTGCAGTCGTGACATTGACTCCGGATTTTATCTGCCAACACTTAGTTGAAGGCTCATTTCCCGCCGCCGGGTGAGGCTGGGAAATTCTTGAAAAGTTAGTTCTATCGGTTTTTCTGAATCGCGATCTCCGGCGCGATACCAGAGAGCTGCGCATCTTTGAGTTGCCAGGTCGTTTCAGTTGATTGGGCGCTGAAGCGCTGGATATCGCTGCGGGAACGTCTCGTGTTGCGATCTGCGTTTTTGAGCCCAGTGTGCACGTTTCTTTGTTCGAGTCATGGCATCCGCCAGCAGCGACGGGGGAACAGCGGCAGCGAAAAGCCAGAAGATAGAAATGAGCGGTGAGTGTAATCAAAATATTGCATCAAATAGTAAAATAATTCGTGGCCGCTTTGAGGCTTTCAGGTTCGATATAAGTACATCTAGAACGTCTTCGGGTTATCCACAAAGAAATATGAGAACACGACAATGAGAAAGATAAAAAAGCAGCGCAGCACAACGATATGTAGCAGCTCCGGGTATGTTTATAAAAGTTAATTGAGGTTCCCGTGTCGTGTATCGCTTGTTGTTTACTAAAAACGGCTACGTTGAAGGTCTCTATTGCAAGCAAAATTGATAAATGGTTCATCGTTTCCAGTCATGCGGAAAGCGATGGAGCTTAAAGACATTGCAGCCGCACTTACTGATCTCGTGCAAGCTACATGGTCCCTGCCTGACACTGTCTGACGTTATTCGTAGCAATCTCTACCACGAGCAATGGTGTCCTGATGACCAGGGACTGTCGCCATCGAAGGCCATGGCTCTAATTAAGTTTGGAGTTTGAAACAGAAGAAACCTGAACGAAGTTGGGCACAGCAGTCACCCAATACCGGCCAAGCCTCTCATCCGCGACCTTCACACTTTCTACACAACCGGCAAGGGGGACGCGCCGGTAGCCCTTTCCACTTTTCTCTCTCGTTCTCAAAATGGCGCTACCCACGATTAAACAGTCTTCGAGCTGGTGGGAGCTAAGACGCCTTCACTCTTAGCGCCCAGCGACGGTGAACCGGGACGTGAGAATAGCGCCTTCCCTAGTCTTGGTCCTGGATGATGGGCTTGTAATGCTGTCAGTTCACACCTTTCCGACGTGGAAGTATGGAGCTTAAGTTCTCATATCGCTCGTGTTTAGTCAAAATAAGAACTCCTCACGCGTCGCAGTTTCAACCTCCGTACTCTTGTTCTACGACGATCATCCAGACGATAGCCATTTTGATAGTAACTGGTGCGCCTAGGGCGCAAGTTCGTCTGCTTCCTTTGCAGAAATTTGCGAGCGCCGAAGGCCGAGTTCCGCTTGCTCTGACTTCCAGCGCGATAGTGGTACACCAAGAAAAAAGGGTGTAAAGTGGCGTACACCTGTCTCAGGTAATATTACCCAAAATCTCTGAATTCGACGCGCACTAACGAAGAGACGGCCCCATAATGAGGGGCTCGATAGCCGTGGTACAACTTATTGTGAAGAGATAATGTACGTTTTACTGACCCCACAAAAAAAAATAATCGGGGTTTTCTGGCTTTACTGTAAAAACTCGGTAGCTTTGTGTGGTCTTTGAAACGTACTTTAGCTATTTAATAAGTTATATCGCACCGTTATCAAGCCTCGCAAAATTTAGGCTGGTTCGACCGTTGGGTGCTGTACGTCGAATTCAAGTTTTGGGTGTATTATATGAGGACAAAGGGTGTAACACCCTTTTTACAGCATTTTTGTTTTTGAGAGAGTGTAGACTCAAAGCAAGCTGCCTCGAGGTCTTCCCTAACCTTCAATCAGAGTCAATCAGAGCTCGGCATACTGACGTCAACACAACCCATGGAGCAAAAGCAGACAAACTTGCCCTCCCATAGGCAGTGAAAGTTGCGAATTCAAGTAGCAAGAGCTACCGCCAAAATACCTAGGATTCCGTAAGCTGTAGTTTTTCACAATTCGAGGGTGTTTTTCGGAGTTTATTTTGTCTGGAAATTCAGAGTTTGCAGAAGTTTATTTTTTTGTTTGATTCCGAAATTTCCAAATTTGAGTTTAATTTTGCAGTGTTTCCTATGAAAATTAAATGGGAAATTATATTCAAGTAAAACGTATGCCAGATTAAAAAAAAGCGCTTATATTAATTATTTCTTCAGCTTAATTTGGTGTTGGTGCCGCTTGCCATTGACAATACTAATTTGTCCCACGGCAGTTGCATACATGTGTGGCTTCGATAAATGTCGACAATCTTAAAAAATAAACTCCTGAGGTAGTCGCTGAAAGCACGTATTCATCGCATCCTATTTATGCTAGACTGCGGTCCCGCGAGGTGGAGGGTAAGGTGTAATAGGAAGTTTCATTTGCCCCTTCTTCCCCCTCCCCTATTTGATGCAATCTCTATGGTCCATAGCTTTCACTGTTACAAAAACACAACCTCTCCTTCCTATTAAAACAATAAATAGTATGGCCCACACTAGAAACCAAAACAGTGGCTTTGTCGTGACTGAAAGCAATGACGTGTCTTCCTGAACCTTGACGATAAGGGTAGGACCCCTTTGTCAATGATCCGAGATTTTACAGATAACTGTGGTGGTACTTCCCGATCATTGATCCTGTGCGCTGATCAAGCTTAATTGCATAATACCACCTTTGCCTTTGTTCTCTTCTTCCATGGATTATTGTCATTCTTGTCCAGCCTCCCCAGCTTTTACTAATTGCATTATAATCATGACCTTAAAATGGCGGCCGTTCACCCTTGCTGGTGTTAGACTGGTGAGTCGCTAAAACCTTGCTTGTTTACTTGACTGCCCAACCCTCAAGGATCAGCTTGGAAGAGTGCCCACTGGAAATCAAGAGGTTTCCGGTTCGACACCAGAGGGCGGATTTTCTTGTCGCGCACCAGTCACCTATATGTATTTGAGATGTGTGTTTGTCCTGTCTTCGTTCTCTCCAGAGATTATTATTTTGTTTTAGTTGTTTTGTTTGGTATGGGGGGGGGGGGAGGGCGGCGGGGACATTACATTAAAAATTCGGAGTTGGGGATTCCACAACTAAAATTTTATCGGCGGGTGTTTTTCAGATTTATCCGAAAACCCGAGCCCTACAACAATTTTCAATACTGAAACCTCCGAAAACCCACGGAGCGGCGATTGCGGACGGTGGTGCCTTCATGGATAATGGAGTTTACCGGAAGCAGACGACGCAATGGAAAGCGTTTAGGCTCGCGCGACGCGTCCTCAAGCTTTGCGCGGCCCGTTTTCGTCGCCCCACAGCTGAAACAATTCGTTACGGCCAGTCCGCTTGCGCAAGCAGAATCCACTGATAGCAGCTGCAACGAGACAATCAAATTACGACGCGCACCCAGAAACAAAGATAGAGCGGTTTATTTAGCGGTCTCAAACGCCCGACTCAGGGGATCACATCGCGGTTACGCGTACGCCTGGGAAGCGGGAAAAAGGCGTTCGTCTGCATCGAACTACGCCGCAGGAGGTTGCTGTTGATCCGTTACAAACTAAGTTGCCTACAATTTCTTGCCTGAGTAGGTGATCATTAGAACGTGCGCAAACAACGTGTAAGATCACCGAGCAAGCGCACCAGCTGCTGCAGCGCAACAAAAACAAATGAACAAGGAAAAGCACGACCGTGCAATCACTTTCGAACTTTGCAGGAAAGATGGGGTCCCTCATTTTAGACGAAAATAAAGAAATGGGGAACAGTCGCAAACAACGGCGAATAAACAAAGAAGATAGCAGACGATACAAAGATACAACCTACCAGCAAAGAAACTCGTTCAAGACGACGATCGTTGCGCAGGTGGTTTTCGCCGTCGGAATTGAGTCCACAAGAAACAAAGCAAGCAACATTGAAACTTAACGAAAAAGAAACGTAGAGCTTGCTTTTTTGTTTTTGCTGCTTGTTACATCGCTTGCTCGGCTTGCTTTCGCGGCGTTGGTGGACCTAAAAAACAAAACAGGGAAAGGGTCAACGTAATCCAGCTCACACTGCCCGGTAAATACGAGTCAATGCTGCAACCTGGTACGCAAGCAGTTTGTGACCATTTTTGCTTTCGCAATACTTTTCCAGTGACCTTGGCGGGTTTTTCATTAGCTCGCTTAAAGAAGCAGTTCAAAAGTACATTCAAGTACTTGCTGCTGGGCGCATCCAGGCAAGCTTTGCACACTGAATTTGTTTCAGAGGCCGATCAGCGGGCCCTGCGCCTTCAGCTGAACTCTGGTTGGCAATATACTGCGCAATCTGTTTCGAAGGCTAAATGCCTGATGTTACCGGCTGGGTAACGAGCTAAGCCGTAATGTGGTGTCATATTTGCATGCACGAGTATTTCTTGTTCTTCAACAGAATGTCTTTCGAGGCGTTCCATGTTTCTGATTGTAGTTAGACTTAACAAGCATGATGACAGATTCGACTGGCTGCCCACCGGTCTACATAGGACTGGGTGTTCAGTTGTGCATCTGGTCTGTCGTCCATGAAGTTATCCGCGGTCCCCATGGAGTTGTGCAGTAATCATCTTGGAGGCGTGAGTGACGATTTTGAAGCCAGACTGGGAGAGCTCTTCCAGTTTAATTTGAATACTGCAGTCACTTAATTACTCATGTTTGTTCTGTCGTCGGGAAGTGGAAGAAAGATTTTTGACACCACATCGCAAAAAAAAAGTTATTTTTGCAGTGGTAGGCAGCACATGGCATGCCTACAATCTCCAAGTGCGTGCGCTGGTGTATGCCCGAAGGCGGCCGGTTGATCAGCAAACGACGACCGATAGCAGACGTTACCACGTGCTCAAATAAAATCCGAATGGAAATGTATAACGTGCTTACACTTTTTAATATATTTATTGAGTATCAAACAGCACATATGAAGATTTCGGATTAGAACCTCATTCGAAGGCGAAACTAGGAGGTTATCACAGACGTCAGTGGAAACAAAAACAAACAACAAAAACAAAGTTGCAGACGGCCCTCCAGAAGTCCGGGCATGAGTAGCAGGCCAACAGGCGGGAGTAGCGATGGAAAGAAAGTCAAAACTAGGGCCAAACTAGAGCACTATATAGCTCCTACGGAGCAGAGTAGCGCAATCCTTTGATCCGCGTGTTTTGCCGACAACATGGCCGACAGAGCAGCTCGGCGCGAGTCACGTGGTACTCAGGGTTCCAGGAGGCGGCCCGCCCTATGGGAGAATACATGGAGATCGACGCAACACGGCTAATTAAAAAATAAACGGCGAGTTCACACTTTTCAAAACTAGTCTGTCGTGAAGTTGGTAAAGCACTAAACACTTTATCAAAGTTTTAATAATATCGGATGCGTGTGCAAATTTTGAGAAGGCAATTTCCAAGGCAATGGCGTTTGAAGCAGACGATTTTTGCACGCAGCGGAGATGGGCTCTTTGGGTTGGCCGGAGCGGGTCACGTGGACGCTGTGACGTCGCCGCGTCGTCTGCTGCATGATGCCGCTCGTGCAATTTTTAAAAACAAATTACGTCCTTACTTGGCACACAACTCAGCGCAAATGATTCTAAAATGTTCCTTTATTATGTCAAAAACTATTGTCGTTCCGTACATCTCCACAACATTGAAGAAACAACGATTTTCTCACGTTCCCCATGCATTTCTGACCGAGTTGGAACCTCCGGGCGTTCGCCGCTAGTCGCCGAGAGACGGCGTTCTAGATTGCGCTACTCTGCTCCGGAAGGAGCTATATAGTGCTCTAGTACCGAGCATAGCGTGTGGCATAAGACGAACCGGCGATAGTAAGCGCCGAAGCGAAGGAAACAGAGTAAAAACTAAAGCCAAACAAGGCAAAAGGCAAAATACACGTATTTCGCTTTTGCCTTTCTTGTTTGGCTAGGTTCCAAATCGTCATAAACAAAAAAAGAGAGAAAAAAAACAGCATACAAAAGACAACATAAAACAGGAGGAAGAGGAGATCAGCGGCGTGCCGTCGCCTCAAACATAAAAGGAAGTGGAATTTTGAAAAAAATGGAAAGAGTTGCTAAACGGGCAAACGGGTGCCGGGTTTACCGTAAAAGACGCGGAAGACATCGTTGTCCCGGCGCTAAAAATCTGAATTTGTGCACCGTATATAACGTGACTGAAATCACCTTTATTTGCGCTACGACGCTCTCTTTATCTTTTGAAAGCGCGAGAAGTTTGTTTTTTCGGTAACCTGCATTTATTACTTCAGTAATAGCGTCACTTGCATGTGCACAATCGACTTCTTCCATATACTGATACCAGTAACGTACCTGTTTTCTGAAATTTCGTTTTGCTTTATCCCGAGACGATTAATGGGATTAGCCAGCTCGTCTATTCGACAAAATGGTTGTAAGCAAAACATTGATAAGAAATGGGAATTGCGGCAACAAACAAATTGATTGACAAGAACAGTAAAGTTGAAACGCAGCTATGTTCTGGATATTTCTGGTACATTGCCCGTCTTCAAAAAACAGCGCGAAGGTACATTCGTGTGTTGCTTGGTTTAAGTACACAAGTTGCGACAGAGTGTTCGCTTCCGGCGAGACATAAAATTGCACCCAGAAAGCTCGAACATATTTGCAACGCGAAGAAAATGTGCAACCCCGTCATGGGGTTGCACTTCTTAACATTCAAGGCAACCGATACCCGTGACAATTTTTTTATTGAATTCGCACGGAGTCAGGCAAAACCAATGTGTTGTGGAGAAATGTCTGCTGAAATTAATCTAAAGCCTTAGGGGCGCTGTGATCACTTTTCGCCCGCTCTCCGGAGCGAAAGTGGTATTGCTGGCATAGAATATGCGCTACTGCTGTCGGCTGTCGACATCGGGCACTGGAAAAGGATGGCATCACCCTCTAAACAGAAGGACGCTGAGGCACCCCATAGTGTGAGCCAGACCACTTGCGGGCTAGCGTCTGCCGCAAAGCGTCAGTCACGTACCTCTTGGCGTCGTCGCGTGTAGCGTCGCGATCGTTCAAACGCTGCAAGACACACTGGCGGTGATGCTGACGAAAGTTAGTAGACGCTGCGTCCATTCGCAAGCGATGGCGCTCGGAGGAAAGGCTCAGGCGTTGGCTTCTACGTGGAGTCGGACGGTGGTGACCCCAGAAACCGGCCCTCTCAGGACACGTGGACTACGTTCGTTGTCGATCGAGGTATACGCGTTCACCCGATTTCGTACGTTAGCAACCGGCATATCTATTTTGTTTCACTTTATGGGCGAGCGAAGCCGAAGCTAGAGGCGACACGTGTGCAGCCGTAAACGACGCTTGCGCTCGCTCGAGCGCGCATGTTCGGCAGGAATGACGGAAGCCGACAGATCGCTTTTATATTTCTCTGATTCCTTCGTATGTAAAGCGAAACGGAGTGTACCTAGACTGACTGCGGGAAAGGAGGAGAAGATGACGCGCTGGGACGTCATAGCAGTCAGCGATTTCCTCCCCTCTTGGATTTGTCTGATTACACTCCCCTATAAAATCTACCGCCTGAATTCGAAAACAACAACAACCGTAATATATATTCTTTGCGAAATCGTTGTCTTTTCGAGCGTGCTGACTCAAAAATAATTCCTATGGGGGAGTATTAAAAAAAAAATTCGGTTGTGTGTATATTTATACAGCCTAGAACTTGGTCTCGCCTCAACGGGCGACGCAGTCTCCCTGCTGTAGATGAGAAATTTAGCCAGTGCAGTACAGCCACTAGCCTGGGGTTTTTAATGTGTACCACGCAGGAGTGAAACACGACAGCACGCCAGTACGATGCTCATCCAGACCAAAACGGGCGGGGGTGGGGATTGAACCCAGGATCCTGGTTTTTCAGCGCGAGCTTTCGCTCGAACTGCCCGAGCTGGTGTTCCTATGGCCCACTCGGCCACCGATCCCCCCATTGGTCACTTAACAAATTAGCGGAAACATTTCCCCGCCAAGTTTAGTGGAAAAATCTTACCCTCGTGACGTCACACGTGACGTCACACGCGTCCCTCCCCTCCGTACCCTCTCCTCTCGAGAGCTGCGCTCTAATTCGGCATTCAAGAGAAATGTAGATGTCCTTCTTCGTTTTGTTTTACTTTTTAGTTTTACTTCAGGTAAGTTTTTTTTTCATTTTTATGTTATGCTTTTAGCATCTTCAGGGACCTGTGGTAGATCGTAGCACAATACTTTAATAGACCGATTTGAGGGTTTCTTTAAAGGCTTCACCCGGATCCGAGGGCACGCAGTATTCGCCCCTTCTTTGTTTGGCAACAGACTAAGTGGCGCCATCTCTTAGGTAGTCCCGGCACACTTGCAGGTTCACGTATATTGTGTAACCTTTTTAATCGTCATACGTTTATCACAAGAGCGAAGTAAATCTGAAAGTGCGATAAGTGGCCATTGTCCAAAGATAGCGTGTGTACCGTAAGGACTAGATTTTTGCGAGAACTGCAAATTTTCGCGAATTTCGCGAATCGCCTACAATTTGCGAAAAATACGTCCCACGACAATTCGGCAATATGAGCTACGGAAGCGACCTCGATTCGCGAAAATTAAGCCCGTGACATTTCAAATTTTTCGATTCGCGAAAATTTGAGCCGCGAAAAATAGGTCGTTTACAGTATTTGATTTCGCAAATACTGCGAAATCCGACGTCTAGTTAACAACCGGAAGTGTTTGGGGCTATTTGCACACTGGCGCCACCACGTTTCAACTCTTCGAAAAAAAAAACACGAAAAAGAGAAATCTACAACTAAACGCCGTCGGTGGTGCTGACAATGCGACCATTCTACGCAAGCTACAGACCACAAATTGCAGACGACACTTTAACAATAGCCCATTCTGGGAAATTCTCACGAAGCTTCTCGGCGACCCACAGTGCACCGCGCGGCACGGGACACTTGTACGTGGCCGTTTCGATGTACGCCCCGTAGGGCCTCCTCGAAGCGGTGCGATTCCTTTTGCCACTGTGAGTTCACAGCAGGGGTTTGGGAGGGGGGGGGGAGGCACATAGGAGGCAACTTATTTTCTCCATTTACTTCACTCCTTTTCCGCTGATTTTTTCCTGCGTGGGGGGAGAAATGCACGCGTGCTGCCCGACAGAGTTTCTGGAACTTTACATTGATCATGACAGTTTAAACATTTAATTAAGAATGCGTAATTTCCTTAAGAAAGCGTAAAGTAAAGCAAAAAGCAGCGTTAGAAAATTATCAGTCACTGCATCATTACTGCGATACCGCCGTGAATGCCAATAACGAATATATACTCGATTGAGAGAAGAATCTCGCCTGCACAGAAATATTTACATATTTCGGAAGAATCGGCAGCAAAAGTAAAATCTTTCTCGTTGCGCTGCGAATTAACACATTTATTATCAGAACAGGTTATACTCACGGCATAAAAAAGGGGCGATCAACATTAACAGATTCTAGCCGCGCCCCTTTCTTCCAGACAATAACGAAGAAGACGAGAGCAGGAAATACAATCTCTGATACCACAGTGATCAAAAAGTTCTAAACAAAATATTTCGGTATTTCTTATTGACTACAAATATGGCAATATGCTTATAATTTTTAAGATTCAATAATTAATGATTCTGGCTTTAGCGCGAACGTTTTGTTTCTTAAGGTGATATGCCAGACGATTATTTAAATATACGAACGATGAAAGTGAGACCGGGCATCAAAGGAAACAGGACGAAAACACGACAAAAGCCGATACGTACCACGTTTAGTTATAATTGTCTTGCCTTCTTGGTGTTAAAAAATCGCGAAACTATAAAAAATAGACCTATTGCTATATTACCCAAGCATCAAGGAGAATGCAGGGATTGGTGTTCCACGCGCCGCACGTGCTGGCCTCAGCAGTAGCAACTTTTCTAAAGCAAAATACCTAAAACAAATGGCATCTTGCACGCGCGTTCGTCAACGCTTTCCTTTTCAGTAATTTACTTCCGAATCTTTTATACGGGGAAGGCGTGCGCGTGTGGCGCGTGGAACACCAATCCCTGCGTTCTCCTTGATGCTTGGGTAATATAGCAAATGGTCTGGTGTTGTGGACCGTTCTTTTTATTCATGGGCAATCCTTCCCGTGCCGTAGATCAGATCGCCACAATGCGTCGAAAACAGGACGGAGGCGCTGCATTTTTTTGAAGTGGTCTATATCGAAAGACTCATATTTTTAAAGCTAATCAATTGTCAAAATGTCACAACTTCCAAGGTTATTGCATCGGAAATGTTTTCAAAAGAGACAGAAACATGTCAGAGAGTTGGACGCGTGTCCGCAAAACGTAACCGATGGGTCACTGAATGATCCATGAACCATGATATTCCCAGCTAAAAATTCGACTTTGAAAATATTGTACGTACAGAACACCCTATAAATCCAGTAATTATTAATTTTCAACAAGGCAGGGTAGACTTCGAGGTTAAAAACAGAAAAACACCAATAAACCGCACTTCAGGGGCAAAAAACAAAATCAATACAAACGAAACGTTTCAGGATGCATCAATGTGCGTTAAGGGGTCATGAGACAATATCGGGTTGGAATGTTGATGACTTTGGAGAGGCCTACTGGTGCGCAGTCTCTCCCAAGGATGCTTGCTCGAGACCGCCAATGATGCAGAAGCTTCTTTGTCGCGGGTGAAATTGCGAGGATAAAGGGAACTATTCCTCGTCTTGCCTTTGGAAAGCTTAGTGACGTAATTGTGGGATCAAAACCAACCACCTGACGACAGTCAAGCGCGGCTCATGGATTGGACACGAGAACGCGTGAGCACTCAACTTCGGCTCGTAACAATCAACGCCTCGACGTCAGCAATCGTACTCGATTTCATTAAGTAAAAAAAAAAACAACAACTTGGTTTACGCTTAGACAAAGCTTCCATCGATAAACTCGAGGGGCTGAGACTGGATTTCTGCACAGAACGTCGCGTCCCTTTTCGCTTTCTCGAGTGGCGACACTATAAACATTCATCCTACAGATCAACATGTACTAAGACTGTCTGAAACAGGAAAGAAAAATACAAAAATAAGAAGGAAAACATAGATAGAGGTAGAAAGATTCATTCTCGTCTGAGGAAGAGTCAGCGCAATTCAGCTTGCAGCGCGTGTAGCAAACACGAAATACGGCACGGATGGAGAAGGAGGTAGGAATCGGAGGGAGTCACTAACGTCACATAGTTCGTAGGACGTCCACTCGTGGCAGTCGAGAGGTAACTGACCACGAGACTCTCTATATAAAAACTCGTTTCGACGGCCTCCGACAGAAGCGCCCGACTGCATATCATCAAGCGAGCGCTGTCTTGTGGGCGCATGAGGTTATCTGACGTGCAACATGGATACAGTTGGCCTGCCCGGGTTGATGGTAAGTGCTCCAGTGAGCCTAACCGTACAGCAGAGACTCGAGCGTCATCTTCTCCCGCTGAGCTCGGCATCTGTAGATCGGCTGTCCTCCAGCCAGGCTTGTACAAGATACTCACTAAAAGTATTTAAGTTAAGTTACTGAGTACCACGAAAAATAGTGACTGAGTAGAGCTACTAAATACTCAGATTTGTGAAGTAATTGAGCAAAGTGCAAAATACTCCAAAGAAAGTAACTCGTTACTTTCCAAGATACCCTCCAAGTTGTAATTTTCTCTGCAATTCATTGTCAAGCACAACCGAAGTCAGAAAAAATTCTTCCTCCAAGCTACTATGGAATCTCCTGGAAATCTCTTAGCTAGACTTTGGCTGCCACTCAGGCTTCTAGGAGGTCCCAAGTAACTACGAATGAAACAAAAATAAAAACGTTTTTCTTTTATACCCTTGTTATGGCGAGGACATAGGTGAGGGCAGCGCAGGAGGGGCCCGTTCGCCTGCGGAGGGAGTTTCTACACAGATGCTCACGCTTCGACGCTCCCCTTGTGTCGGGTGTTCATTTCCGCTTCCCCCGTCAGTGCACTGGCGGTGCCGTGCAGTCGGGGGGTGGGGAGGAGGTGAGGGGAGTCCAGGCCAGGGAGAACGGGCGCCACAGTGGTGGGAGCCGGCGGTTCGTGCTACCGAAGACAATAGGGAGCTGAGGTTCTCCTCCACTACGGTATCCCTGAAAACGCCGCAGCTGCGCATGCGCGCCGCAGCTCTGCACAGTTCAAGGTCTTGTGGCGGATTACGGAGCGCTATCCGGGCTAGCGGGCTGCGAAAACGGTCTACTACAATTCCTATTAGCGAGTTTTAGTAGACCGTGTTTCAACCTCCGCTAAGCCCCTCCGCTACCTGGAACTCTACAGCCAAGGCCATCGGCACGCAGGCGCAGTGGCGGTTTCTTCGTAGCGGAGGGCTAGCGGAGGGGGAAACACGGTCCGCCGGATTGGAGCCGTGTAATCGCGTCTTACGAGTCTTGTGTGCGAAGAGAGCCTAGTGAAACGAACGAGGCGGTGTGTGCGACTGCGTGCGGATGCAAAGGCATTTCTGAAGCTGGAAGGCTTTCTTTTATATGTTTTCACTCCATAACACAAAAAAATAAGCTCCGGTTTACTGTCAACTCTTACCAGACACCTGTAGAACCCACCCTCTTTCCGACACAAGCGCCCTACCTTGGGCTTGTAGCTTTGTACACATCTTATGCTTTCACCCGTATGCCCTCTCTGCTTCGGAATCTCTGTTGCTCTTGGGCTTGTGCCACAAACAAATTGTAAGAAAATGTGCTTTGACGTTTTGCCCAGTTAGAAGACCCGACACGCGTCCGCTCGGCTTGAGGCTGCGACACCTGCTTCTCCGTGTCACCTCTTTTCAGCAGAAGCACGGAAGTGCACTGTATTACCTGGCACGAAATGTATCTGCAATGGCAGGGCGCCTAGCTAAAATAACTGGAGTTCAATATTTCCCAAGCTTCCCGCCTCTAAAGAAAATAAAAAGAAAAGTAAGTTAAAAGTAACTTTAAAATGAGTACAAGTTACTTGAAAAAAGTATTTAAGTTAGAGTACTAAATACTGACGTTCGAAAGTATTTGCAAGACACCAAGTTACTCACAAAGTATTTAGGATACCGTAACTTGAGTAGAGTATTTAAGTTACGTACAAGTCTGCTTCCAGCAACCCAATCACGCTCATTATAATTTACCGCTTCACCTTTTGCCATGCGCATCAATGACTGGGACAGCGTGCCACACGATTATTACACCCTGTCAATGCGGATTTAAGAAAAGGTCGCTCGACTGAACTAGCATTATCGAAAGCAAAAGGAATTACTTTTAGGTAATATCGAAACAAAACTTATGACACTTGGAATATTTATTGATTTCACAAAGCATAAATCATGGCAGATTACTTACAAAGTTGTTTCTTTATGGTGTTCGTGGTGTTGCTTTACAAATTATAACTTCATGACCGATATCAGTGGATTGAAATAAATAAAAATAAGATATAATCTTAAGCCGCTATCGCCTGGGGTGGCGCAGATCAGTATTTTGGGGCCGCTGCTTTTCAACTTGTAAATTAATGATCTGGTAAACATTGACGAGGGTGTAAACTACATTATTTATGCAGGGGATACGAGTTTAGTTTTTTTCAGGAGTTAACACAGATCAGATAATTAGTAAAGCTAATCATTTTCTTCATAAACTAAATGCTTGGACATTATCGAATTCCCTCCAAATGAATGTAAGGAAAACGAAGGCCGTCTTTTTTAGATCCCGGAATACAAATTGTAGTTATACGTCTGTGCTTTCTCTTGGTACTGGCACTATTGATATAGTTGAGAGCGTGAAAGTGTTAGGGGTAATCTTTAATCAAAACATGCTTTGGAATGAGATGGTACAATATACGTGTAGCGAACTCATCGAAGGCTGTGGGTACGATATACAGATATCGTCACATGATTCCCAGCTCCGTTATGATACTTGTTTACAGCTCTATTGTTTACGCTCATTATAGCTATTGCTTCTTAGTATGGGGAAATACGACTATGACAAATATCCAACAAATACATATTCTCCAAAAAAGAGCAATTCGTATAATATGGCACACTGCCTATGATAGCCATACGAAACCATTGTTCAAAAAATTCAATATTGTGCAAGTTACCAATTACTATAGTTACAAACTTGCCCTTTTATACAAAAAGTCCGTATATCATAACCATTTATTCCTATCAATCCCCCATTTTGAGTTCAGGGAATAGACTTACAATACTCGTTGTGCAGGTATTTGGTCAGTAAACCGCTCTCCAGGATCAATTACGGCAGTCAAATGCTGAGATCTACACTACCGCGTCTTCTAAATTGTTGTAGTGAATTGACCATAAACATTTTGAGTGGGACTCGAAAAGAGGTGCGTTCTGTTTTTGTTACGGGCTTTTCTAAGTATTTCTCTGCATAGTTAGAGCATAAAGTGATTGTACTATTTAGCTTATTTTTTGTTTTCTATCTTTGATACTTAGATTGTCTGTTGGTAATTATGTAAATAATGTTATAGATAATATGTGTGTATGTATGTGTGTGTGCGTGTGTGTGTGTGTGCTTTTTTCCTCTGCTGCTCTATGAGGGGGGGAGGGGGGCTGAGGCTTGTAAACAACACTGCGCTGCTTTTTTCTCTGCCTCCCTCTCCAAGTGGAGAGAAAATAAAGAATTTGAATTTGAATATAAAGTAACATCGGAGACAAATCACTTTACCCATAAAAGAAGAAGAGTATCTTGAAATATTGAATTTGTCATCTGTCACTGCCTTGCGTGATACAGTGTTTATCCTTCTTTTTCTCTCGGCTTTTGGCCAAGAAAAATAAAGTCTAAAGAAAATGGTTTTTTTTTTAATTTGAATTTTTTGAACATTTGACTGAGATTTTGCATACACTTCTAAGGCGTTCAAAAATTAAACATGGGTAATTGTCTTGTATTTTAATTTTTGAGTTGACACATATCCTCTGAAAAATAGTCTTTTGCTTTCTTTTTTATTAAAACGTATGTCTTTTCGGATGTATTTTATCCTGTAAGTGGATCGGCGCACTCTGGATGTCATATTATGCGCGAACCATACTGACTTATAGCTTACTTTGTGTTCTGCGTAATATATACTTTGTCTCTTCATGTAATGCACTCCAAAGACTGTACTTGAGTTAATAAAATAAAATGAAAAATGTAATCAGAGGTGTGGAGGAAGTTCCGCGAAGAAGAGTCGGCACGCGCACGAGCATGTTGCCCTGAAAGTACCTGAACGTTGCTTGCACAGCACGAGCAGTGCAAGCAACGTTCAGCGCCTTTGTATTTTGTATTTTGCCAACCCCAGCGCGTGGCTGTGATTGACGTTGGTGGCGTAAGAAAGGCACCTGGGGCCCTATGTTGCGCTTTTTGGACTCCCACGGTGACTAGGGAGAACGAAGTGACGTCAACGCAGCAAACGCAGATTGGATGTTGATTCGTGAGAGTCGCTGATGACGAATTTCCGCAGAAGAAAGCAAAGAAAAAGTGAACTTTGTTTTCTTCTGTGGAAATTCGTCATTAGCGACTCTCACCAATCAACATCCAATCTGCGCTTGCTGCGTTGTTGACGTCACTTCCTTCTCTATAGTCACCGTGGGAGTCCAAAACGAGCAACATAGGCACACAGGCCACATGGCCGCTTGTTCATGTTTCCGAGTTGAGGGGATAAACGATGCTCAAATTTCTCAATAATTTTTTTTTTGGCGACTGCCACTGAATTTAAGAGAAGTTTATTCAGTTATTAACATTAGCGAGTGATGCTAAGTATTATTTAGCGAAAAAAGAAAATCACCCGTTCAGACTCATTGTGATTGGTTTGCACTTATCGTATTATGGTAAGCGTGAAGCGTTATGAGTGCATATAAATTGCAAATTGAATGCAGACTCAGTTATTTATGAGTTTTCCTTTTAATTGTTTTTACCGACAATCGCCGTTTTTAGCGTACGTAGCAAACAACAAACAAAAATACACCGCCCCCCAAAAAAATACACTGAAATGGATTCGCCGATTTACTTTCGAAATTACCACCGTACGACCTACAGCATATTTATAAAATAATGACAACGTAAATTATTCTAAAGTAGTTGGCTCTCCCACTTCTCACTGTTAAGCGAAATAACAAGTCCCTTGCCACTTCCTCGCCTTTTTTTCCCCTGGTGCCTGCACGCGAGAAAAGAGGTCACGTGATTGTACTGTTTTCATTAAATAAAGAAAAAAGTAAGCTTGACGCTTAGGAAAAACTTCCTTCGATAAACTCGAGGGGCTGAGACTTGATTTCTACACAGAACGTCGCATCCCTTTCCGCTTTCTCGAGTGGCGACACCATAAAACGTTTCACCCTGCAAATCAGCATGCACTAAGACTGCCTGAAACAGGAAAGAGAAAAATACAAAAAATGAAAGAAAACATAGATAGGAGCGAAAGATTCATTTCTTCGGGAAGAGTCAGCGCAATTCAGCTTGCAGCGCGTGTAGCAAAACACGAAATACTGCATGGATGGAGAAGGAAAGCAGGAATTGGAGGGAGCTCACTGACGTCACGTGTTCGTAGACATCCACTCGTTGTGCCAGTCGAGAGGTAACTGACTACGAGACTCATATAAACTCGTTTCGACGGCCTTCGACAGAAGCACCGACTGCATATCATCAAGCGAGCGCTGTCTTGTGGGCGCATGAGGTTATCTGACGTGCAACATGGATACAATCGGCCTGCCCGGATTGATGGTAAGTGCTCGTGAGCCTAACCGCGTAGAGCAGAAACTCGAGCGTGATCTTCCCCGCTGAGCTCGGCATGTGTAGGTCGGTGTCCTCCAGCAACCCATTCACGCTCATTATTATTTACCACTTCACTTCTTGCCATGTGCATCAATGACTGGGCAGCGTGCCATACGATCATTACGCCATGTGAATACGTATTTATGAAAGGATATATACTTCGTTTCAGCTTGGGTCCAGACGCAGCCGATGCTACAAGCGCGAGCTCCGGGCTTCCAGCGTCCCTGCCAGCACGCGCGCTCGTGCAGAGGCACTGTTCAGGGCCACACGCTCGTGCTTGTAGCATCGGCTGCGTCTGGACCCAAGCTGAAGCGAAGATATGAAAGCATTGTCGGAAGAGTAAATACGTATACTTAGGAAAGGTCGCTCCACCGAACTAGCATTGTCGGAAGAAAATGAATTACTTTTATGTAATATCGAAACAAAACTGATGACATTTGCAATATTTATTGAGTTCACAAAGGCCTTCGACCGCATAAATCATGACACATTACTTACAAAGTTGTGTATTTATAGTGTTCGTGGTGTTGCTTTACAAATGATAACTTCATAAACGATATCAGCGTGTTGAAATAAATAATAAAAGATCTGATCTTAAGCCGCCATCCGCTGGGGTGTCACAGGGCAGTTTTTCAGGGCCGCTGCTTTTAAACTTGTAAATTAATGGCCTGATTAATATTGACGAGAGTGTAAACTACATTATCTATGCAGATGATACGAGATAATTTTTTAAGAGTTAACAGAGGTCAGGTAATTTGTCGTTCTAATCATTTTCTTCATAATCTAAATGCTTGGTCATTATCGAATTCCCTCCAAAAAAATGTAAGCAAACCGAAGCCGTCTTTTTTAGATCCGGGAATACAAATTGCAGTTATACGTCTGTGCTTGCTCTTGGTACTGGTACTATTTATATAGTTGAGAGCGTGAAAGTGTTAGGGGTAATTTTTAATCAAAACACGCTTTGGAATGAGATACAATATACGTGTAGCAAACTCTCGAAGGCTGTGTATACTATATTCAGATACAGTCACATGATTTTCAGCTCCGTTATGATACTTGTTTACAAACCGTGTATTTTGCGCTCATGATAGCTATTGCTTTTTTTGTATGGGGAAATGCGACTATGACAAATATCCAACAAATACATATTCTCCAAAAAAGGAGTGATTCGTATAATATGCCACACTGCCTATGATAGGCATACGAAACCATTGTTCGAAAAACTCAATATTTTGGAAGTCACCAATTACTACAGTTACAAACTTGTCCTTTTATGCAAAAAGTCCTTATGTCATAACCATTTATTCCTATCAATCCCCTACCTTGAGTTCAAAAAATAGACCTACAATACTCGTTGTGCAGATATCTGGTCTTTACCGCTCCCCAGGACCAATTACGGTAATCAAATGTCGAGATCTACACTGCCGCGTCTTCTAAATTGTTGTAGTAAAGTGACCATAAACATTTTGAGTTGGATTCGAAAAGATGAGCGCTTTCATTAGTATTTCTCTGCTTAGTTAGTGCATGACGTGAATGTACGATTCAGCTATTTTAGACGCAGCTCTTAGGCGCCCGTTTCCGGTTTGAACGGCGTCGGCGTCGCCGTCGGCGTCGCCGTCGGCGTAACCGCGCGGTGCATATGGGAAATATCCCATAATGCACCGCGCAGTGCCCCCCCTGGGTCACGTGACTTGGGGGGGAAGGGGAGGGGGGTCACGTGACCCCTCAGGTCACGTGACCTCAGGGGGGGGAGGAGAGGGGGGGGTCGTGACCCCTCAGGTCACGTGACCTCGGGGGAGGAGGGTCACGTGACCTGGGGGAGGAGGGGGAGGGGGATCACGTGACCCCCAGATCACGTGACCCCCTTCCCCCGAGGTCACGTGACCCCCCGGAGGACATTGAAGAATAAGGGGAGGAGGAGGAGGAGGTGTATACCTCCTCCTGATTACCCTTCCCTCCTCCTCCTCAAGAGCTGCGCTCCAATTCGGCGTTACAGGTAGTTCTAAACGGCTTTCATTTTTCTTTGCCATCTTTGATACTAATATTTTTCGTTGGTAATTATGTTAATAATGATATAGATATTATGTGTGCATGTGTATGTGTTTGCTTTTTCCCTCTGCTGCTGTATGAGGGGGGGGGGGCGGCAGAGGCTCGTGAAGCAACACTGAGTTGCTTTTTTGAGAGCGCAGCTCTTAGGCGCCCGTTTCCGGTTTGAGAGGCGGCGTCGCCGTCGCCGTCGCCGTCGCCGTCGGCGTAACCGCGCGGTGCATGATGGGTAAATTTCCCCGCTAAATTTAGCGGAAACTTTTCCCCGCTAAATCTGGCGGAAATTTTTCCCCGCTAAATCTAGCGGAAAATTTTCCCCGCTAAATCTAGCGGAAAATTTTCCCCGCTAAATCTAGCGGAAAATTTTCTCCGCTAAATCTGGCGGGAAATTTTCCCGCTAAATCTGGCGGAAAATTTTCCCAAATTTGGCGGGAAATTTTCCGCTAAATCTAGCGGAAAATTTTCCCGCTAAATTTAGCGGAGAATTTTCCCCGCTAGATCTAGCGGAAAATTTCCCCCGCTAAATTTAGCGGGGAAAATTCCCCTCCTTGAGGTCACGTGACCCCAGGCCACGTGACCCCCCTCCCCTCCCGTGCCTTCCCCTCCTCCTCAAGAGCTGCGCTCTAATTCAGCACAGGGAGTTGTAAACGGCTTTAATTTTTTTTCTGCCTCCTCTTTCTAAGTGATGAAAAAAACGAATTTACATTTGGATTTGAAGTAATATTGGAGACAAATCAGTTTACCTACAAAAGAGGTTGTGAAGAGTATCTTGAAATACTGAATCAGTCATCTGTCACAGCCTTTCGTGATACAATGTTTATCCTCCTTTTTTTCTCTTGGCTATTGCCGCCAAAAAACAAAAAAAAAAAAATCCTGGAAAAGATTTTAGTTTCTTGGTTCTTAACTTTTGACTGATATTTTGCTTGCACCTCTAAGGCTGTTAAAAAATTAAACATGTGTTATTGTCTTAGTATTTGCATTTTTGAGTTTACACATAACCTTTCAGAAATAATCTTGCGCTTTCTTTTTATTAAAACGTACGCCTTTTCGGATGTATTCTATCCTGTAAGTGGGTCGGCGTGCCTTGGATGTTATATTGTATGCGCGAACCATACTGACTTATAGCCTACTTTGTGTTTTGTATATTATGTACTTTATCTCTTCATGTAATGCACTCCAAAGAATGCATTTGAGGTAATAAAATGAAATGAAAGATGTAATCATAGGTGTGGAGGAAGTTCCGCGAATAAGAAGAGCCGGCACGAGCACGAGCATGTTGCCCTGAACCACAGACCACAGCCTCCTTTATACTGACAAAGCCTGGCAGATCGTCACGTGACAGGGCCGCCAAAAGTGAAAAAGGTAGAGCGGCAGACAAGAATCTAGGGTGCCTACATGTCTGTCTGTCTCAGGGTGAAGACATCCATTTGTTGCCCTTAATGTGCCAGCGCGTGACGCTCTCGCGCACTCGGTGCGTGACTTGGGTGGTAAAATGGCGTCTATGCATTAACTAAGCTACACGCTCGAGCTGAGTGACACCAGATCGCGCGTGCTCAAAATGCATAAAAAACCGATTGAGCGGAAAAATGGCTGAGATGTCACCACTCAAGCAAAGCGCGTGTGTGTATGTAGGCACTCTACAAGAATCATGTAACGGGCTCCCCGCTGCGGCGAGACGCCGAAACACACTTGTCCCGAGCGATGGAATGTCCGCTCGTGCTTCTCGCGTTCCACGGGCTACCGCTTCTTTTATCGTCAGGTTTGAAAACCGTGTTTCGGGTCCTCGCCGCCGCAAAAGCTGTGCGCTGACTACCGGCTTCCCCGAGAAATGCTGTGTGCTACCAGATCCTCGCGCTCCAAATCTGCGACCGGGCACTCTATGGCTCCGTCGTCGAACTGCCAGGCTTTGAGAGTTTGGGCGAGGCTATGCCTGAACATACCTGAACGATTCTTGCACTGTACGAGCGGGAGTGCTTGGCGGGTCCGCAGAAAGCCGCATCGCTCTTGTAGCGTCTGCTATGCTCGCATTTCTAGTGAAAGGTACATTGACCTCGGGACCCAGATTGAATTTAGGGGAAGCCGCTCTTGTTTATCCTAGAGTGCCTCGATGTCCCTCTGTTAGGGTGATGCCATCGTTTGGTACCCGATGCCGACAGCACGCGCTCACAGGAAAAAAAAGAAATCGCAGGAAACAAATGTCGCTGTAGCGCAGTCAACGCCACGAGCGCGTGCAGGGACACGCTCTTTCACGCGCTTGAGAACAAAAATAAAAATAAACGTTAGAAACAAAATGGCCAGATGTCATCACCCCAAGCAAAGCGCACATGAAGGCACCTAGTTTATCCATGTTTCTCAATGAGGCACGTGTCGATTCCCTCTGTCGACAATGCGGGTGGTGTCAAAGCATCTACACTGATGGCACAGAGCACGGGCAAAGGTACAGCGCACGAGCTCTTAGCAGTTCATCCCAGTGCGCGAGGGCTGCAATGGCTCCTTCCATGGCTTCGGCCGCGCGTGCGTAGTATTCTTTTGCTCCAAGTAAGTGTGAAAGGAAGCGTAGTTCTGCTTCTAAAGGGAAGCTGAAACACTTCTTGAAAAAAAACAAAAGAAGTTAGAGGTAAATTCTGGCATATTTGTATCCCGTGAATCTGAATATCGCGTTCGTTTTCTCCGAAGATGTAACTAAACGCGAGAAAACACGAAAACCCTACGACCGGTAGTGACGTCATACTAGAATCTTCACGCCGCCAGGCGCGTTTCGCTCGTGTGGGCAGCGCTTGCCCACTGACGCCAGTCATGACTCCTCTTTCTGACCTTTTTGAAAATAGCGAGTGCGCAACCCAGGATCCTGGGTTCAATCCGCCCCTGCCCGTTTCGATCCTGGATGAGCATCGTACCGGCGTGTGGTCGTGTATCACTACTGCGTGGTGCACGTTAAAGACCCCAGGTTAGCGGTTGTGCCGCACTGGCTAAATTGCGCATCTACAGCTGAGACATCAGATGCCCGCCGAAGCTGACTAACTTCCGGCTGTATAAACATACACGCAACAATTTGCTTTTGCTGAGAGTGCGCGTGCATAACTTTGACAGGCGCTTAAGATGCCCGAGAGCGGAGATTCTGATGCGAGGAAGCATTACTACAAGGTGCTTTTGTTGAATCGTCGAAGCAGCCAAGATTCTGAAATCTTCAGTATTTTGTCGCAGCACGATGCGAATGTTCACGCCGTTAAGTAGGAGCTCTGTTCTTGCTGGCAAATGTCGCTGAATATCGGACAGAACAGATCGCAAAGGGTAGATTCCTCGGTACGCTTGAAGCGAGCGGCGAGTCCCTCGGCATCTGGCGGAATTTCTGGCTTTTCCGATGTATTCACTGGGTCTTTTTTGTAAAGCATCGCAGAAAGAGAATGATGTTCACTTACCTGGTTTGCATTAAGCAGGATATCAAGATAGGAATGATAGGTATAGTTTTGGTAATGGCTGACCAGATGTTTAGTGAGACAAACGTGTAGGCATTGAAAGAGGAAGCTTCAATAGGCCTGAACCGGAATCACTTTGTCGTTCGCAACCAAACCGTCGGATGCAACAGTGCTTGGAAGATCGCCATTTGCTCGAACGATTTTAGATTGAATGAAAAGGAAGCTAGATTTCAAATCGTAGAAATGTAGAGCCAAAGAAGGGACTTGAAATTCCAAAACAGACGTGGAGGTTGTACTAACGACGGAAAAGAACTCAGGATATTCCGATTTTTCCAGGGTAAAGGAAGTGGGCGGCAGCGGGAAAAGTTATAGTTCGCCGGTTGTGCACAGACAGGGTTGTTCGTGGAGGGTAAAGTTCCGCCCGACATTCTGTAGACCTGTATCAAATAAGTCAAGAACCTCCTGTCTCTTTTTTCATGGGCAGACTGAGGACAGTTTCTTAAATGTCTTTCTTTTATGACTTGCATCGGAGAGCTTTGCAGAAGCTCGTCCCTCGTGTTTCGATACGCCTGGCCAATTCATTTCTTGAGGGCACCCCGAAGCGAAGAACCTTGCCTGACGCGCTCCGCTTTGTAAAGTGAGTGGTTTTTACCTCGACCGAGGTACGGAGCCACTAGCTTTGTAAACTTGCCAGCGATATTATTTAATAAATGTCGGACAGTTGACTGCTTCCCACTTGGTACAAAGGCCCGGACACAAAATGTGGCAAATGTTTCTCTCCAGAACCGGAAAAATGGTCCACACAGAACAGTGCAGACTTTATGTGCATTTTCTAAAATTCAAAGCGGCTGCGACAGGACCGGATCCGTCTAGAAATTAAATGTAAGTTCCTTTCTCACAAATAGCTTCAAACAAATGGTGTTGACCTTTCTACGATCATCCTCTTGTATTGTAACAAATGGAATGAATATGTATCATCTAATTTCGCTTGGTTGCTTCTCAAAAGTGAAGCTTTCCATCATCGATGTGTTCTGCTTTTAGGATATCGAAATACGTAAAAATGTAGTTATTTGGATATAATATCACTTCACGGTCTGCCAAAATGTGTGATGTGTGACAAATGCGGATTGATTACCATATATCCATTGTAATGCAACTACAACGCTCTGATTTTTATGTAGGGGCTTTAACTAAGCAGCAGTTTTGAGGAGAGTTTCTTTTGGGGAGGGAGTGTAGATTGGTATGCACTGTTTATCGCGTCAAGGAAGTGTTCTGCCGATTCGTAGAAGCCCTCAAGGATCTCAATTCGGTCCTCTGTCATGATATGTTTAACCCTTGTCAGGTCTATCTCAGCCTCCTGATCGAACTTCTCTTCCTCTACAGGGCGGCCTTCCATAGGCTGACCTATGCAAAATATTTGTTCCAAAAAGCCGAGTTTTTTGTCTAAGAGAACGACATGTGCAAACGATCGTTTCTCTGGGAGGTTATGAAATAGCAGCTTTCTTTTCGATCGAGGCTCGCTTTGGCACCAAGCAATTCTCTCAACCCACTTCCTCACCAACGAGAGGAGAGCTTGTTTTGCAGGGATTCGAATCTTTTGTTGGATTCCACTATCCCAGCGTCCGTTGGTAGGACAAAATAGATCTCGTAAGATGGCCTCGTCACGTTCTTGTTGCTAAATGGAATATTTATTCAATCTAGGGTGACATCATAGGGTTCATTTAATAGGATAGGTTGGGACAGCTGTACCTTAAACTTACTTAAAGTATTATCGCGAAATCTTTTACTGGAGGCACTCTAGAAAAGGTTCACATAATATTGATCGCTCATTCTAAAGACCCATCGTGAACTCCGCCACCACCAGACTGACTGGACCGATAGCGATATCCACTCTTTTCTATCGGGTCGGTGTTAAATTCATTACGTTCTTTATTGCTACGGAACGGGCAGGACCGGTATGGCGCCCAGACCAGTTCCAATGGCTTGCTGCCTCGCGCATGCCCTTGCTCGAGAGCATGGCTCGCGCTGCCCGGTTTGTGTGGGCGGCAGCTTGGTTGCTTGGTACGCAACACATCTTCCCCCTTAGATGGAGTCTCCATATCTAGAAGGTGGGCGCCTAGCCCAAGAGCTGGTGCGCCGATCAACTTGGACAGGAACCTCCGGTGCAGCTCCTTCTGGAGACTGTACTGGTAGAAACTGAGGCAGCTCTTCAGCAGCAACGGTTGAATGCTGTGCCGGTAGTCTTGCAGGCGGCTCCTCAGCAGCAACAGTCGGAGTGGCAGGACTGGCCTCAGCTGCTGTGAACCACGCTGCTGGTGGCATCGTTTCGCATGAGCCTCTTGCCAAGGGACTATGGGGCCCGGATGTTTGAGGCGTAACTCCAGATAGTCGTCTTCGAATGTGGTCGACGTGTCTGCGGATTTCTCCAAACGCCGTTTGGAGAAGCCAAGATCGTAGACCGAGCTGCTTGAGTAGTGTTCCTTCTAGCCACCTCGGTTTTCCGCGAAAATTTAAAGCAAACACAGGTTGCCCTTCAACAAAGCGGCGCGAAGGGGTCGTCACCTCTCTTCCTTCCTCGCCTTCTCTTTGGTTGCATGTTTCTGGTTCTGGTGTAACTCGGCTTATGTTTGATGCCAGTTCCCGGCCGAACATTAGCAGCGCGGGTGTTTTCCCTGTGGAGGATGTGACAGTCGGCAACAGGCAGGACCGGTATGGCGCCCAGACCAGTTCCAATGGCTTGCTGCCCTGCGCATGCCCTTGCTCGAGCATGGCTCGCGCTGCCCGGTTTGTGTGGGCGGCAGCTTGGTTGCTTGGTACGCAACACGAGGAAGGAAGAGGGCTGACGACCCGTTCGCGCCGCTCTGTTGAAGGACAACCTGTGTTTGCTTTAAATTTTCGCGGAAAACCAAGGTGGCTAGAAGGAACACTACTCAAGCAGCTCGGTCTACGATCTTGGCTTCTCCAAACGGCGTTTGAGAAATCCGCGAGACACGTCGACCACATTCGAAGACGACTATCTGGAGTTACGCCTCAAACATCCGAGGCCCCATAGTTCTTGGCAAGAGGCTCATGCGAAACGATGCCACCAGCAGCGTGGTCCACAGCAGCTGAGGCCAGTCACTGCCACTCCGACTGTTGCTGCTGAGGAGTCGCCTGCAAGACTACCGGCACAGCATTCAGCCGTTGCTGCTGAAGAGCTGCCTCAGTTTCTACCAGTACAGTCTCCAGAAGTAGCTGCACCGGAGGTTCCTGTTCCAAGTTGATCGGCGCACCAGCTCTCGGGCTAGGCGCCCACCTTCTAGATATGGAGACTGTACTGGTAGAAACTGAGGCAGCTCTTCAGCAGCAACGGTTGAATGCTGTGCCGGTAGTCTTGCAGGCGACTCCTCAGCAGCAACAGTCGGAGTGGCAGGACTGGCCTCAGCTGCTGTGAACCACGCTGCTGGTGGCATCGTTTCGCATGAGCCTCTTGCCAAGAGACTATGGGGCCCGGATGTTTGAGGCGTAACTCCAGATAGTCGTCTTCGAATGTGGTCGACGTGTCTGCGGATTTCTCCAAACGCCGTTTGAGAAGCCAAGATCGTAGACCGAGCTGCTTGAGTAGTGTTCCTTCTGGCCACCTTGGTTTTCCGCGAAAATTTAAAGCAAACACAGGTTGTCCTTCAACAAAGCGGCGCGAAGGGGTCGTCACCTCTCTTCCTTCCTCGTGTTGCGTACCAAGCAATAAGCTGCCGCCCACATGCTCGGGCGGCGAGCCATGCTCTCGAGCAAGGGCATGCGCAAGGCAGCAAGCCATTGGAACTGGTCTGGGCGCCCAGACCAGTTCCAATGGCTTGCTGCCTTGCGCATGCCCTTGCTCGAGAGCATGGCTCGCGCTGCCCGGTTTGTGTGGGCGGCAGCTTGGTTGCTTGGTACGCAACAGTCGGACGAAAATAAATACAAATAAATAAAGTTGTTAATTTACTTTCACCAGACCACGCTATCCGCAGTGGCCAGCTTGTAGCAAAAATATCCGCGGCCATCCGATGCATGTATGTTGCTTCAATTTTGATACTTGCACCGCACTGACCGCTTGATGGTATGCACCGTGTCCGAGAGGAACCCAAACCACGTCCGTCGTTCCCGCTTCAGCCACTCTGGACATTACCTTGCTTACCCATCCCAACACGAATGTGAAAGAACCCTCGTGCGTTGGCGACTCCTCGTCCTTTCCCTTGTAGTGCTCCCACACGCAGGACACTACCCGGAACACAACTGGGTCTACTTCGTAGGGAGGGAACTTGCCGAACACAATAAGATGGATGAGCAGTTCCAGTGCGGTCACAAAGAAGTCGTTGTTATTGTTCGTCTTACGTTCCATAGAGCAGACGTTTATCCAGACTTGGAAGTAATCCCATACAAGTAAGGAGATTGCTTGTAATCAATTACGTTTCTTGTAACTTAGTAATTAATCGGTCACTTTTTGAAAATGTAATTTGTACTGTAGTCTCATTACTTTTTCAGCAAGAATTACTGAAATTACTGGTTACAGTTCTTCTGACCCATCAAAGTGAAATATAGAGTGGAAGAAGGACGATGCAACGGCCTTCACGCTTTTAGCTAGGTAACACAAGACGAAGGTCTCACTCGTGAAGAGAGTTCTGGTGAGGGAAAGGAAAGGAATTCACAGAAAGCACGACAGCCCAGCCAGAGCCTGTTTCTGGACTCGCTCGTACATAAAGGGAACAGGCTTCGGCGTACAAAAGAGCAGAAAACAAATGGACCATAAAACTGTCGCGTGAGGTTCGTGCCGACTAGGACCGTGGACACAGTGGCCGTAGTGCAAGTGTCTGCTCCCTTCCTACCCCCCCCCCTCTACCCTCCTCCTTCCTTCCCGAATCTTCCGCGCTTTCCCCCCAAAAAAACAAATCGTTTCTTTCTGTCTTTGTTACACGAAACTGTCCTTTGCTTGTCGATGTTTCTGCCTACACACTCCCACCCCGCAAACACAGAAAAATCTCTAATGAGACCTCGCCCCAGCTTATCCTTGACAGCGCTGTGAAAGATACTAGCTGGACGAACCAGCTATGCGGTTTCTTTCACTTCGCACTAGCGGATGCGTAAGGCATGAGGGTGCGATGGGAGCAGTTCATTAGCACAGAAAAGATGTAGCATGAAACCTGCTGTCAGTGTAAACTGTTACTTTCGACAGCAGGCAATAAGCTGGCCAGGGAGCACAGCCAAAACGGTTTGGGACTTCGCAGCTGAAACAATATTCTTAGAAACGAGAATGCTGGGGTTCTCGTCAGCGGATTGCACCTGCGGAAACTTAGACCGAAGGTTTGGGAAAGGAAACACAGCCCGAGTTTTCTGAGAATAAACGTTAACTTACTTGGACGCTGGAGTTGAGAAGCCGCCAGTAAACGCGTGAAAGACGTGGAAGCTAGCGTGCTGTTCACTGAAAATAGTGTTGTTTGAAATAATTTCTAAACGGCAAAATCAGTTCAGCTGAAAAATTGTACATTAATATTTCCTGTGATGTTTTGGTTTTTGTTAAGTTTGCTGATCAAGAGAGAAGATTAAGTGGGTCATTCGGTCGGATAACAACTTTATCAAGCACGAGCATCAGAAATGTAGGAATGTGAGATGTGTGCAAGAACCGCATCTTGGTCTCGCAGGCAGTCAGTTTGAGTAGGTAAACCAGCCCCTATCTAGGCAACAGGCAAGAAACATAGAAAAACCACATCTTCAGGGGAATTGTGTTTTGAAACTCGCCGATGCCAAGCTCGGATTAATTCGAATGGTGTGCCTGCCTCCGCCGCCCAAGTGCATGCATCGCGTGTTCATGGGATTTAGTTCTGTTCCGGTGGGATAGCGCAAGACTTCGTTTATCTCGAACACCTGTTTAAGCCCTTCAAAACTTTATAGATCGAGTGTGTCCTCCCGTGCAACTGTCAGAGGTTCGCTCGTAAACATCTCGACAGCTCGATCTTCACCACACGAATGACGGAGAGCGTTCATGGTCTCGGGCATACGACACCTTTCGAATATGTCAGCAGGTTGAAGGTCACGGATGCGATTAGCCGCGTGACTTGCGAAACTATATATTCCAAACTGGACATGGCGGCATCCAGCGCCGAACCCCCGCACTTGCCACGATTGCACATGGCGTCTAAGCACGAGAGAGATAGTTGCATCCGTGGAAGAGAGTTGCCGGTGTCGGAGTATTGAACGAAAAATCGCTGGTTTGAAAGGACGCGTCGGAGTACTGAACGAAAGGGCGGAAGTCCTTTCGCAGAAATATTAAAATTCGCAGATGTCACGCGACATGACGGCAAAGACATTGGCGATTAGCAATGGGTCCATCCATTGACCGATGATCATTTTATTAATCGATTATCAATTATCGGTTATCGAAAATCAAAGATTTTTTTAAGGTATCAGAAACACGTGTGTTTCATATCTGATAGGCTAGAAGGATAGCAGGGGTCAGTCAGTTGGATACACGAATAGCTGTGTATTCGGATATCCAACTAACCCTGTCAGAAACATATCGATATCAGAAATTAGATACCCACCCGTACAGGTCGGATATCGGAAACCAATCGATAACCGAAACCAGTGATCTCATCGGAAACACATGTTTTAACATTGATTGATTATTGGGCTGATCGTGTACACTACTGAATCCAAGGGTAGAAACATCAGGGCGTGTCTCTCGGATGACCAACCTCCAGCACGTGTTCGTTGCCTTCTATATTGCTTTGTCTGCGCGCTCGTGCGCCCGAAAAACAGCCAAGCTGCTTTTTTCTTTTTCACATATCATCTTCATATAGAAGCAATAAAATGCATACATGCACTTAAAAAAAAAAAGTTTTCGAATACAGGGGAGGAAAAGGGGAGGTGTGGTGAGAAAAAACGCCCCCCCCCCTCCGCTCTAGGCCCCCTCAATTTTTTTTTGCCAATTTTTAATGATTAGTTAACACTTGCATACTGGTTTTCTATTGATAAATGGAAAACATATGCATCCGGGTATTCATAACAGCGAAGTCGTTTTCATTTTTACAGTATATCCACAAATAAGCGCCTATCAGATTTCTCGGGTTTCTGGGTGTTTCCTCGTTCAAGATTGTCTACTGTTACGTTCCCGACGTTTCACGAGATTTCCGATGGCTTTTCCTACTCAACAGCGGTGTGCTTTTGTTGCCATATTACGGCCAAAGCTGTCAATGCCGTCCAATAGGCACCCTTCTTTGAAATCGTACACATGTGTACCAGTAGGATACACGACTTCCGCGTGGAATTATTCGAGCCGCCTGCACACTTCGCAGTGACGGTTCGCATCTGAGCTTCAGTGGCGTATTTTTGGTCAGAAGCGGGCGGCAGAATTCGGGAGGAGGCCGATTTCGGAGAGGGACTAGAATGGTGCCGACAGTTGGCAAACTGTGCCTTGCCCGTAAAACTAACCGCCTCGACAAAAAAAAAAGGAAAGAGCACGCACGTTGTGATTACAAAGACCTCGGTCTTTTAAGCAACGCTACGCGTGTCTGTCTCGCTTGTTTTGATGACAGTTGGCACCGTGATCTCTTCGTTGATTAAGAACGGCTTCTAACCTAAGGCTACGTGAACGAAGGCAGAGGGGCGCAGTGTCAAAGGGTAGATGGATGTCTTTGTCCCGGCACTGCCAGCACGAATACCAACGGGACAAATAAAAGCAGCGTATCGCACTCACTGCCTCACCAGGTAACCACTGCCCCACCAGGTAACCAGCTAGAGCAGTGGTTCTCAAATGGGAATCCGCGGAACCCTTGCGGTTCGCGAAGGCATTCTAGGGGTCCACGAAACCCAGCCTCATCAGTCAAACCCGGCAATTAATAAAAGTTCTCTTTTTTTTTTAGATTGAAAATAAATGTTCCAATTTTCGGGTGCGCTTTCTCGCCTTTATGTCAATAAAAGTGGTCTACTTCACTCTAGCACTTAGTTATATCAATTTATAAATCACTATTATAATTAACCTATACTTCCTCTTTCCCTCACCACGAACGGGGTTCTCCATCATCTCCGTTGATCCTCAGGGGGTCCGAGAAACATCAATGGCTGAGAACCACTGGGATGGAGTTTCAAAGTGAAGGCGAAACGGGACTCCGCCTTAAGCATCAAACAGCGAGGCGCTGCGATTGAACTTCACCGCGGCGACACGGTGGCACCAGACGGTATTTCTGACGTAGCTGAGGAATGCTGAAACAAAAAAAAAAATAAAAATAAAAGAGAAACACTGAAGGAAGAGAGCCGCGTGCACTGAGCCCTGAACTCCGAGGAGCCATTGAAATAACTTGACGGCGACGGCGCAGAATATTGAAAGATAAGAGAGAAAGTCGGATGATAGAGGTTGATTCGGAAAGGCAATCGTTATGCCAACGGTCGGCACTTTTGAAATCTTGCCCGCATAGCCTTCGTGACAGTTTCGACCTTCAGGTGTTACGCCTAAAACAGTCAGGGTATCCAACGTTTGTTCTGGAGAGAGTAGCAAATTCCTTCTTAAAAAAAAAAAAAAAAAAAAAAACTCTAAAGTAAAAAAAAGTTTTCTTATAAGTTTTTTTTTGTAAATTTTTTCACTAAACATTTCTTTTTAGCAATATTCATGCCGCGAGGGGCAAATTCGGGGGGGGGGGGGGGGGGCAGGGGGGTAGCTTTACTCTAGGTACCGCCCGGTGCTTACAATACTAAGCACCTTTTCTAGGCTCTCATTGGTTGGAGGGGTGATTGACGTGCGAAATGTGGGTTGTAAAATTGTATCTCCGTGCCGTAATAATATTTTTATCGACAAACATTTTTATGTTTAAGATACGAGTAATCTAGATGATAGAGTCATTTTCGTTTTCAAAATATCTCAAGATTGCTTTTCCGCTTCTGTTTCAAAGGATAAAGCCCGGTTCACACAGTTGCGTTTGACTGCGTTTGACTGCGTTGCGGCAGCGAAACACCAGGACATCCCTGCTGCTTATATTGCGTGCCAGGAAGATTCCTTGAATTGGATTCCACGCTTCATACGAAGCACAGATGTGCCGGTGACTCGCTTTCGGTTCTCGCCGCAACGCAGTCAAACGCACTCAACCGCAAGTGTCTGAACCGGCCTTAAAGCCTGGTTCAGACAATGGCGTTTGACTGCGTTTGACTGCCTTGCGGCTGCGAGAAAACCAGGACATCCCTGCTGCTCATATTAGCGGCGAGATGTTTTGGTGGTGTCCTCCTATGGTTCCCACTCGTGACGTCATTATCTCGCGAACAACAAGCTCGATGGTGTTTGTAATGAGCATGGTGGAAGCTTGAAATCATCGCACTCTGAAACCAACGCTGCCAACACCACCAAAATTAAAGTTCTTCCATTCCTCTTATTTCCGTCGATGAGAAATCCTTTGCTCACGTCATAGTCAGCATTCGGCCAATCGTGGCAGACCGATCACAGCGACGCTTTTGATCGCGCACGTCGCCAATAGCGTGCTAAAATGATTCCTTGAATTGTATTCCCTGCTTCATACGAAGCACAGATGTGCTGGTGACTCGCTTTCGGTTCTCGACGCAGCGCAGTCAAACGCACTCAAACGCAAGTGTCTGAACCGGTCTTTAAAAACATGACTGCAGACATCTGTGGAGCGATCAACGTGAGCAGCTCGTCTATTTTAATGAGAGCGATTCGTTCCGCGTTCACCGCGGTGTTTGGACGAAGAACGCTTCGACCGATCTACAGGTTTTCCCGCTCATCTAAATCCAAGCGACGGCCGATTTAATCCATGTGCCACCCAATTTAATCCAAGCACCCCATAATTTAATCCTTGCGCTACCCAATTTAATCCCGGGGTCAGTCAATTTAATCCACAATATATAAATTTATATGCACTTATTGTCTTCAGTGGTCTTGTATTGCTTACACATTTGGTAACTTAGAATAATTGGTTATACAATTAGATTTTTGGGAAACAACTGATCATTTTATCACTATTGTGATTACTTGGAGTTACTAGTCCCACTATTCACGAGGCTTAATTGATATGTTGATTACTCTTTTTGTAACCTCGAGTTATTGTAGCGCACTCGAATTTATTTCAGCTGAATGGACGTTTCGTTTAACCTTTCTTATTACTCGACTTAACATTGCTACAGTTCAGATGATATAAGTACAATTGCAATTTATGATTACACTTGATTACTTTGTGTTATTATTGCTCCAATTGATCTATAATGAACTCAGTTGACATTATTATTCCTCTTTCGATTACTTCGAGTTACTTTTGACCTATTGGCCATAAATTCGAATTAAATGCCATTTTGAGTGACTCTTCATTACTTTTAGCTAATATTCAACGAATTGAACTTTTATGTGATGATTATTGACATTATGATTACTCTTTGATTACTTTGAGTTACTCTCAATTCAATTGACTTTAATTCGGCTCAAGTGACATTTGGTGACTCTGGTTTACTTTGTGTAATTATAGTGCCAATTTATCGGTTGTGAGCTCAATCATACATTATTATTAGTCTTCTGATTACTTCGAGTTACTTTTGATCCAGAGGACTTTAATTCGGCCTCATTGATATTGCGATGACTGTTTTGATTTTTTGGGCGTAATATTTAACAAAGTTATATTTATTATTAGCTCAATTGACATTACAATTACTTGTTTGATTACTTTGAGTTACTATTGACCGAATGAACTTTAATTCGGCCTAATTGACATTTTGGCTACTCTTTTGATTACTTCGTGTTATTATACCTCCAATTGATCTATAATGAACTCAGTTGACATTATTATTACTCTTTTGATTACTTCGAGTTACTTTTAACCCAGTGGACTTGAATTCGACCGAAATGACATTGGGATGACTCTTTGATTACTTTGAGCTTATCTTCATACAAACTTATTTATTATGAGCCTAATGTATATTATGATTACTCTTTTGATTACTTTGAGTTACCTTGACCTAATGGATTTGTCCTGTTTCACAATTTGGTAGCTCTTCTGATTACTTTGAAGTCACATTCGAATTGATTATTCTATTGTGAGCTCAATTAGCATTGTACATGACACTTTTGTCTCAATTTTCTTAATTCAGCGTAATTGTTACGTATAATCTTATTTTTATTTTTATTCACTATTGACTCAATGGGCTTTAATATTCGACCCAATTAACATATTGGTTTAAAATTTTGACGTACTTGTGACTTATTGCACCGATTCCCAATTTATCTATCATGAGCTCAATTTTCATTGCTATTACTCTTGATTACTTCGAGTTACTATTGACCCAACGAACATTAATTCGGCTTAATTGACAGTTTGATGACTCTTGATTACTTTGAGCTAATATCGAACCAATTGCGTTCTTATGAGATAAATTTGCATTATGATTACCCTTTTGATTGGTTTGAGCTGCTATTGACCCAGTAGACCAGTCTGCTTAATTGACAGTTTGGTGACTATTTTGATTACTTTGGGTCATTATACGGCCACTTTAATTAATTATTAGCTAAATTGATTATTTGATTACTTTTCGATTACTTCTAGTTACTTTTGAGTTACTTTATACTTCACTTCAACTACCGCGGACACCAGAGGGCGGCGTCGGACGAGAAGTCCTTCCAGTGAGCCCTTCTCCTCGTCCGACGCTTTGTTTGGTGTCCGCGATACTTCCGAGGTAAGCAATCACGTGAAATAAAAATTCCCCGCCGGTCACGTGAGCTAAAATTCCCGCGTAGGGAAATGTGGTTAACTTTTTTTACCGTGGTTTAACCGGCTTCGAGCAAACGGGCGCCTGTCGGAGTCTTCCTTGAGCTTGTTAGCCACACAGTAGAGTCCAATGCGCTTGACGTATTCCTCCCAGAAAAATTGCTGTTCGCCGAACTCTCGAATTCGACTGCCGAAAGCCATCATGCCGGTGGCGTCCGGCCTGCACGGGCCAGACCGTGCCTCGTCGCCACTGTACTGACCGATGCGAGAGCAACGACCGCGCTTGCCAGAAGGGTTTAATCCGCGAAGAACTTTCGTTTCAAAGGAACTCGAACCGGTTCTGTATTCGAGGAAAACAACTAAATCGGCTTCATTTGGCCTTAAGGATCATGAACATCGAGATTATTTTCTGATTGGTGCACGGAAGATGCAGAAATTATCTTTTAAAGTACCACAAAAGCCCCTCCTACCCGGGGCGTGATGTCATATTAGGATTTTTCGAATCTCTGGTCTCGCGCATCTTCAGCGCCTGTCGAAGCTATGCACGCGCACTCTTGCTATTTTCAAAAAAGGTCTCGAAAAAGACGTCACGAGCAGTGGCGTCAGTGCGGAAAAATATAGCTGACAAGCTCTGCAATTGCACGCGCTGCCCACACGAACGACACACGCTTGACGGCCCAAAGAACCTGTATGACGTCACGACTGGTCTGAGGTTTTGCGTGTTTTCTCGCGTTTGGTTACATCTTCGGGGAAAACGAACGTGATATTCAGATTCACGGGATAAAAATACGCCAGAATTCAACTCTAACTCGTTTTGTTTTTCAAGAAGTGTTTCAGCTTTCTTTTAAGTAGACTCGGCGGCGATGCTTATCGGACGCGCGAGTCGCGATGCAAAAAACAAAAATTAGGCGCGCTCGCTATCTTTGGGAGTCATCACACTCTACCGAGAAGATGCACAGGTAAGAATTCGCGAGCGATTTAGCTGGAGGCAATCGGGCGTTCGGCTCGCATCAAGTTTGTCCAGGTTTTTTCTTGTCAATTGGCTTTGAAGTGAAAGTAGCTCATTACGTTTCGCAGTGCACCTGGCCTGCGAAGGCGAATATTTTTAGGCCGCGTTTTAGTTGTGCGTTATGAGGCCTGCAGTACCTTGCTCGCGGATGCCATGCGAAAAAATAACAAGAACGGAAAAGCTGGAAGGGCTACATATTTATTTTGTTGATGTTTCCTAGTCCTCTGGGTCGCTTTTACTGCACTTCGACATGTGCTGACAGGCGTTTGTATTGGACCGTGGCTTGTGCATGATGGGAGGCGAGAACGCCGCTTTCATGGTCGCGTCGTGCAAACGTTGCAGACGTTTTTAGACGGGGAGCCGAATAGCAGACGGACGAAGTCAAAGATTACACCATCTTCCCGAGGGGAACCATGGGGTGATGCGGAGCATCGTGTTGGTTCCGAGGAAAGAGTCAGTTGCGTGCTGACGTCGAGAGATGGCGCCACCGACTGCCCTAGCGTCAGCCCCCTACGCGAGCCTTCGTCGCGGCTCGCGGCAGAGAAACTTGGAACGCTCGCCGCTCGCCGTTTACTTTTTCACATTTGAAGGAGAGGAGACTAGAGGAGGAGAGTTGCGCGGGCGCGCGCGGTGTGAGGAGAAGCGAACGCACGCGCAGTGCACGCAGCTGGTAGAGAGAGAGAGCGGAGAGAGCAACGCGCAGCTGTTGGAGAGAGGGAAGGAGGAGAGTTGCGCGTGCGTGGTGTGAGTGCGGACTACGACGCCGACGCCAACGCCGCGGGACATAGACCTGAGCAAGAGATGCTCCGCATCTAAAACGGACGCCGAAGCGCAGCTTTCATGTCCGCGTCTGTGAATGACAGTCGACGATAGACAATGGCATGGAATAGAGCAGGCGATTCCGGTGGCTGCCGCGCGTCTGCTCGCAGCGACCAGGCTGACGGTGTCAGACTATGGTGCCTGGAACGCGTATCCGACTTGTGTGTTTACCGCGTCCAAAAAAGTGGTCCCTCGATTTCCGCCTGATGACGTCATAAAAATTTCATGCTGTCGCCGGTCGCGATCCTGGCGGGTTCTAGCAGCGGTGGTTGATGTGGCAGACGCCTGTTCTGCTGCAGGTCGCTCTCTGGTGTGACAGCCCACGGAAGCTTCGGCAGCCAGAAGTTGGGATTCCGTGACGACAGCGACACTCGCATTCGCTCGTGCTTTTCGCCAGCATTTCTACGACCAGCCGCCAGGATCGCAACATCCAACAGCATCACACTCCGGCTTCTTTGACGTCATTACTTGCTACTTCAGGAGCACTCGTGACGTATGGGCGGGATAGACTCTAAACACACCAGTCGGAGACGCGTTCCAGGCACCATAGTCACACTTCCAGACTAGACGCACCGTATATCGGGAAGAAAAAAACAAGGGACTTCCGAACATGTTCGGTCGAGGAGCCAAGCCAATCCAATAGTAATTGGTGGGGTCATTGATCTGTGGGCGGGGCTTAGAACGGGTCGTGACCTCCACCTAAATTGCGTCTAACGGCGTAAATATTGCACAACATTTTTTTTTAGTACAAATAAAAAAGAAAGTCTCCCAGCTATGCCCTTTAAAATAAATATTTTTTCTCCTTCAGTGTCACTTTAAGAGGTTGAAAAGACCATCGTGCCCAAGAGACGTAAACAAAAAGTTTGAGGTCACGCCCTATGTGCATAATAATATCGCACACCCTGGTAAGATTAGTGACCAAATTCTGTGTGTGATGTCGTCTGTACGACCCCTTGCAAGTTGTACAATATTTGTGCATTGGTCAACGCACCAAAGGTCAAGTTGCTGGTTTGTGGTAAGAAGTCGTAAGCCAGCTTAGTGCCCTGTGCCACTGAAGTAGTTTGTAAGATCCATTTGGGTTGTGGTAAGGTGTATAGAGGGAAACCGGACGCTGCTTGAATGACAGATTGCGAGAACACGCGGCTTCATTTATCAATGGTTTTGGTTCACACCTGCCAATACACTTCAAAGCTTGTGGATTCTCACTTACACTGAACGGTGTGCAAATGGCAGGGCGTAGAAAAGGAAGATTAGAAGGGAGATGCTAGAAGCGGTTGTGACACATGACTGTGACCAAGTCTCGCGTATTAGCGTCGCAACAGTGCTTTCAATAAAAAAAGAACGATTTTATCAAGAGGTTTAATTTTTATGTTTTGTTTGGTTGCGTAGAGACAGGCTGTTTAATTTGTTATTGCGGTTTGTTTTAATACACTTTTTGCGCCCTTCTTGTTACAACATGACGCTGTATAGTGTGTAGTGCACATACATCCCTTACAAAAAATTTATATCTGGCCAGATCTGAAGATTTCAGATATGGCCATATAAAAATTGCCACATATAACCTGATTTGATATATCAGCCAGATATAGCCTGATATCCCTGGCTAGGTATGGAAATCCCAGATCTGGCTAAGTAAGGAAATTTGCAGATCTGGCCAGGCATATCAGAAGGACAATTCCAGCCTGCAATTGCACTTTATAATTTTTTATTGTCTACAATTCTCCCAAGTGCCCCGGCCGGCCCGCCCTCGAGGAATTATGGGAACGATGATCCTTCAGCTCCCTAGTGATAGCTAGTTTGATTAATTTCATGGTTACACAGTTTCGAGAGTAATTCGTAGTCACCCTGAACAAGCGTCCCATAGGGCTCCAAGGACATGTCATATCACTTTTAGACTTTCTCGTCAATGGCAGCGTTTATGATACTTTGCATTCTGTCCAATCTTCAACCAGGCTGAGCCGCCGAAATCGCTTAAAATATCAAAACTCTCCTGATTGTTGTTTTATAGAATTAATTAAAAGCCGCGAAATCACAACAACCAAAACTGATTCAGCTCGAATTCAGCGGAGCTGTTTACAGCATTTTTAGCGTTTCTAACTTAATAACAGCGTCTTTGAAGCTGTACGAGAATGATGAATAATGTAAGAGATATGTCTGCAGCTCATCCAGGTTGAAGAGGGGAGGAGGCGAGGAGTAGATGAGGAGGGTAGGAGGAGAGGCGCATGCCGTCCCTCCATACTCCTCCCTCCCTCTCCTCAATAGCTGCGCTCTAATTCGGCATTACAGAGTTGTAAAACGTCCTTCATTTATTTGACTTATTTATACATAATTAATTGAAAACCGGCCACTTGATAAAGCTGTATACGACAGATAACGAAGTATATATACCTCAAATAAGGCTGCATACATTCCAGATAAGGCTTCATATTCGCCAGATAAGGCTGTATATACGCCAGATAAGTCTGTATACACGCGAGATAAGTCTGTACATACGCCATATCAGGCTGTATATACGCCAGCTAAGTCTGTATATACGCCAGATAAGGCTGTATATAAGCCGTATATAATCATATATTGTTTGATATGGCCTAATATGGCCCAGATATAAGATTTCCATACGGGATTGGATCATGACAACACTGTTTCTATTGCCGTTTAAATCATGAAGGTAACTTTGTGCGTTTTACATATGGACATTGTGTGTCCATATGTAAAAGCTTGAGTTAGGCGTAGTTTGTACATGACTAGGATAGGGCTATCTTTTTTGGCTTAGTAGGGCCGTCCCAATGACACACCATGCGAGTCTCCAGGACCCTCAAGTCAGAGATGTTGCGCCAACAACGACTCTTCACACAATTTTCCTTGCCTTTCAAATCTCCCAACTGCAGCGTTTTTATCATTCACCTCGCAGTGGCGAGGCACTCAGGAGTGAAACCATCTGGAAGGATCGGTTTCTTCCGATTATGAAACAGTGTCTTTCAAGGCGAGACAAGGATCAGCCCAAGAGGTCGCCTCTTCAGATTATCAGAGAGAGGTTAACACCCTCACACAAGACGAAGTTCTAAAAAAAGGTCCGAAGTATGCCTTACCACTAATGCTTGAGCCCTTTGATATGCTTGCCCTAATTCGCAACATTGTGCATCTAAAGCATATGATGAGAAAGCCTCCCAGATAATCAATGAAGGAATTGAGTGCCTCATACGCCATCGAGTCTTAAACCATCAGGCATCGAGCTTTTAAATACTCAGTCCAGGAGCTCCAAAGCAAAAAATCTTAAGCTCAGTGTATCTGACAAAGGAGGGAGTATTCTGTCGTTCTTACATCTGGAACGTACGAAGAGAAAGCATCTCAAGCTATGGCCAAAGCTTTATCCAGGTTGAATAAAAACGAGACAGAAATACAAAACAAGCACTCATAAGGTTGCTTCAAGAAAACCACCTGAATAGCCTATGCGCAAAGATTTAGAAACTAAAGAGGGCACTTAGAAGTATTCCTCTAGCTAAGACACACAAAGAAGGCATAACGTTTCAAGGGCTATATTGTCACAAAGAGAATATGGCAAGTATACCTGTCAACCTTCTTGCTAACAACTTGTCTTTAATACAGTAATACGTAATACGTGGCGAACCCGGTCGAAAGCCTTTTCTAAATCTATCTAGAGCACTGCTATTTGCTCTAAACTCCGCATCACAAACTTCAAGAACGCTTCTAGTAGTGTGTATGTTTGGACAAATAGTGCAACCCTTAATCCCGCAACTTTGATGCGGCACTGCAATTTTTTTTTTCAAATTACACTCTGCAACTATCGTGCTAACGCATTCATTAGAATTTTACAGTCGACATTGGCCAGGTAATTGGCCTATAGTTGCTAGTACTACGGAGCTTAGCGGCGCCATCACTCTTTGGGATCAGGACAGTATGTATGGACAGAAAGATACGGGCAACTCATGGTCCAGATAAGACTGACAAAAACTGCGATGACGCAAGGGTGCAATTTCCGCGTAAACATTTTATGAAATGTTGCGATTAGCCCGTCCGGTCCCGGCGACTTGCCGTTGCTGATTTCATCTATCGCTTCTCGATTTCAGTTACACTGATTCCAGAAACTGCGTGGTGTCGCTATCTAGCTTTGGTAAAGTCGGCGAAAATTCTTTATGAAACTCTTTTTTGTTTTTGTTTTTATCTAGCAAGGTCTTATAATATTCTACAAATGCCTGCTGCATAAGATCTAGATTACCAGTCCTGCGCCTTGGTGATCTATTACCACGATTTGGTCACCGCTATACCCTCTCATCCTACGATGGATCAAAGCTCAATGCTACAGGCCATGTGCTGCATAAGATCAAGATTACCAGTCACTGCGTCATGGTGATCTATTACCACGACTTGGTTACCGCTATACTCCCTCTCATCCTACGATGGACCAAAGCTCAATGCTACAGGCCTCAGGGTTCAATCACGAGCCTGTTAGAAACCACGTGGTATATTTGCTCCGTCGTACGTATCTACGAATCGTACGCCAAGACGCGTCATGCGGAGGCGAGTTTTTCGTCTGCTAAATCGAGCCCTTGCCGCGGCTCCGTGTGCTTGCTACTACTGAAGACTACTGAAGTGATTAAATACCGTTTTGAAGCGATGGGGCGAAGAGAACCCAGGATCAGAACCAGTGGTCATTAAGAAATGAAGATGAGTCACGATAGAGCGTTCGACACGGGAGCGTGTACGGACCGCGTGAGGAAGGGGAGATAAAGTTGGATCGGATTGTGATGGCTAAGGCGAAACGACTTTATTTCAGTGTTGCCTACGCGCCGTCCAACTTCTTAAAACAGTTGACAGGTTTACGAAATATGGCAAGAATGTTTATGAAACTAAATACCATGTACAGTAGGGGCAAAAGTCCCCAGGACGCGCGAGCTGCGACTGAAACGCATTGCTCTGCCATCTGCCGGCGGGTCGCCTGGTTTCGAGATCACAGAAAGCGCATGTGCGTCCTACTGTGCCTGCAAACATGTGTGTTTTCCCGCTTTTCTGCGGCGCGGGCGCGTGGTACCACCTCGGAGATAGCGCTATGGCCAGAATGGCTGACGAGCGTCTGCTACACATTCCGAAACTGGAGATACCGCCCACGGCTTACGCCGCATTTCGCCGTGTCAGCGTATCTTGCTTTAGGCGGTACCACGCCCAGTTGCGAGCTGTACTTCGCTTCGGACCTTCGTCCAGCCGCAGCGGACCTGCGCGGAATCGGGACTTCGTCTGCCTTCCGTTCAGATCGCTAGGGATGCTCGAGGATGGGCTCAGCGTGAAAAGCGACAGCACTACGAACGTCATGACGGTGCCGTGAAGCAGCGCTGACCCGCTCGCAGCATAACCCGCAGCATCGGCTGCGTCTGGACGGAACGGTGAACGCGGATAGGCCGCACGCAGAAGAGCGGGAAAACGCATGGTCGCAGGCACAGTAGGACGCGCATGCGCTTTGTGGGTGATCTCGAAGCAAGGCGACCCGCCGGCAGATGGCAGAGCAATGCGTTCCAGTCGCAGCCACGCGCGTCCTGGGGACTTTTGTCCCTGACTGTACCTTTGCTTCACCAATATAAAACAGCGCGCTAATTATAACAGAGAACCATATGGGTTAGATTAGAGCTCTTCGTGGTCTGCTTGTCGGAATGCTTCGCGAGCACTCCTTCGCAATGCGGATGCTAACTTTTCTGGGGCAGTGCTCCGCCCGCCAGCCTTCGGGCCCTAGTCCATCATAGGGTGAGACGGGAGTATTTCTTTTCTAGCGCGAAGGCCCGCTTTTGGAGAGTTTCTCGCACCGGTAGCTACTCAGGCCCGGGCTCGAACAATCGCCCCCTTACATCTTTCTTCATCAAGTTTTTTCAAGGCTCGCCTTAATAGCGCTGATGTCATCTTTAAAGACGTCCGGCGTCTTTCCTTCTTCGGCGAGAAGCCTTTGTAAACCTAGGCTCAGTCCTTTTTCTACTTTTCGTTCTTACCGCTTTATTTGACACTCTGAAAATTCTTTCTCCGGACACGTTTTATGTTTTGTATATTTCAACCTCGTCAATCAGTTCCCTATCGTCCAGCAGCTCTGGTTGAACTTCCACAACTCCACGAAAAACTGCCACGCCTTCTGGCGTCGACTTAAGGTAAACGTCACCAAACTATGGTCACTAAACGATACACAATGAAACGGCATAGTCACTACACTGGAGAACCACCTCTCCCAAGACATACAGGCCCTATCAAGCACCGCGTGGCTGCTCCCTTGATAATGAGTGAAGATTACGACGGTGCCCATTCGCCAAGCACTGTGCCACATACTCAAGCTCATTGTCTTTAATTAAACTTGGTTTAGCAATCGTCCGCGTCATTATCTGTAGTTCGCGTTGGACCTGAACGATCTTCATTGATACTAGCACAATTAAAATCCCCAAGTAGTGTAAATAGCTGATCCGTCTCGAGGATAGTTCGAAATATTTTTCAAGAAAACTCGCCGCTCACTTTCCACATTCGGTGCGTGAATACATATTACCCTGCACTTTTAAACTAGAAAAAGAAAAGTCGCAGAGGACGAGTCGTCCTGTTTCGCAGGATATAACGCGTTCCTCAATGATTGCGATTGCCTGCTTCAAGAATAAACAACACCCTCCTGACCTGCCAACAGAACGGCTCACGCACACGATGTACTGTGAAGTAGATAGATTTCACCGTCAGGTCTGCTTGACTTTCGCTTTCCACTTTGGTCGTCCTGAACTGCTAGAACATCCAAATCGCTCTCTGAAGAAGGCGGTTAAGCTGACACCGTCTGCGGCCGCGCCGCGAGATCCCGAACGTTCAGAGTTCCTGTGCGAAGGCCAGACGATTAGCTGTAACACATGAAGTTGGTATCGTCTGTCCCGCCGGTCGTGGCTTACCTGTCACTCTTTCATGCGGAAGCACCAATCACGGGCAGAAGCTCACGATGGTAGACCCCCATCGCGGGTCAGCGACGAGGACCGCAGCTTGCCGGCATAGCGTCCCTTTTTTCCGGGACAGCTGCCATTCGCGGCCTTCGGTCTTGTAGCCCCTGCTCCTTGGAATCTTCCGCAGCCTCGTCTAGCCTTCTTTTTGCGTTCGCGGGATCTTGTTGCATGGTCCACACGTCGTCGTTGAGCTGGGCACCGGCGTCGTGGCCCCCACAATCTCCGACTAGGTTGGCGGCGTAGGTGCGTCCATTGACGTCCTCTGTTTCGTCCTTCTCAGGTTCCCATAGACGTCGCTGCAGGAGTCAAGGGTCCTTCGCAGTCCCGTCTGCTGCCATAGTGCATTCCGCCTGGCTGGGTGACTTGCCGTTTTCAGTCGACTCCGATGGTTTGGACGACTGGTTCGTCGCCTCCTCCGCTTCCGCCTCGTCTCTAATAAGGTCTTGACCTTCGTCACTCGCTCAGCTGACAACTGCACTGGCATACAATCGTACACTGTCCTGAGCGACATGGCCAAAAACCACGGCACTGCGTGCACCGGGGCACTCGGCAGTCCCGCCGAATGTGCCCTGCCCGGTGGCACCGCAGACATAGCGGTTGCGCGACCTGGTACGGCAACCAGTATAATGCCCCCGCCTTGATTCTAAGCTGGTGAGCCAGGTTTTCCAGCGTCACTCCTTTGAGCGTCAGTCGGGCCATTCGTGTGGTTGACTCGATGTCCTCGAAGCCGTCCACGCGCCACTTTTCCTCGGTCAACTCGCCGACGGACCCGAACTCTTCTAAGGCCTTGCGGAGCACCTCGTTGGGCACGTCGAAAGGCACCCAGTGGAGCTTCACCCTAAGCTCTTGCCTGTTGGGGTCCACAAGAATGTAGAGCTTGCCTTTTGCAGTGAGCCAGCCCAATTTGAGCGAACGTTGCTTTGCGGCCGCACTCTTCAGGCTGCACAGCCACACGTGGCCCATCTGGCACACGCCGAGCCCTGCGACGTCCTTGAGTAAGTCGACCTTTTCCAGAAGGCTCCCGAAGTCTCCAATTCTCAATGGCCTGACGTTCACATCGCAGTGCAGGTAAACCTGGTGTTTCGCTTTATCGCCAGCCGGCAGCGTCGGGAGCAGAATCCGATAGTCCGTGGGTACGCAGAAAGCCCTGTCACCGCGGCCGTCGACGACCGTTATCAAAGCTTGATCGGAGCTCGCCATCCGTGTGTCCGCGCTGCTCGGCAGACGATCAAGGAATGACTACGCTACTCAAGGCACACTTGTTTTCTTTTCTGGTTATAACGCAAGGCACACTTGCACGGCGAATAAGAAGGTGATGCGAACGGGATAAGATAACGCTATAGCGAAGCCACTTTAAAGGCGAAACTTAGGCGTCCTTCAAGTTTTATGAGCGGAGGGTGTTTGCTCTCGGCAGAAACTTCATTTTTTGTCAGTTGTTTATTGCTACATTTGTTCCTTTCTCTAATATTTCATTTCATTTATTATACATTAAGGCCCCTGAGGGGTATTACCTAGGGAGTAATACAAAACACAAAGTGACATTTCAAAAGATTAAATACAAGGTAGAGACAAAAGTGACAACATTTGTTCGAAAAAAAAGCCATCAAAGTTAAGGTAACACATGCTGAGTCAGCTCTGGAAGAAATAACGTGTGATCTGTAATTGTTACGAGAGAATCTGGTAGTGAATTCAGTCTTTTATGAACAAAAGAAGAGACAAGTTTTTTAAAAGTGTTTGTTCTGTCAAAAGGTAGCTCGAGTTTGTAGCAGTGATCACGGCGGAAAAAGACATGATTTGCTGGTGAAAAAAAAAAACTCCGGGTCAATCCAGGTTTTAAAAAGAGGTTAGGAAAAATAAGATAATCTCTCTACGGTGCGCCTCTTCTCAAAAGGAGTGTGATGATATTAAGGCCTTGAGGGTAGAAATACTCGTAGGGTGAATAGTCGTGAAGGATAAATCTAGCCGCGCGGTTTTGTACTGATTCTAACATGTCGGAAAGGTAAGTCTGATGGGGGTTCCAGATGGTAGAAGCATATTCCAACTTGGATCTAATAAGGGTGCAGTATGACAGCTATTTGATCTTCGGTGAGGCTTGACGTAGGTGGCGTCTAAGGAATCTTAGAGTTTTATTTGCACTTGAAGTAACCTTTCGATATGTGTTTTTCATGATTGACTAGAGTTTAGTTATAAGCCAAGGTATTTAAAGACGAAGCCTTTTCTACTTGTTGGGATATGAGTATATAGGTATAATTTACCGGATTAAGTGATTAAGAAAAAGATACGCATGTACATTTACTATGATTAATAGAAATGAACCACTCATCACACCATATTTCAAGTAATTTTAGGTCTTGTTGCAGTGCTAGGCAATCATCTTTACTAGTAAGAGTGCGATAAATAACAAGGTCATCAGCAAACAGACGAACACAGCTTTCCAGGCGATAACCGACATCATTTATGTAAACAAAAAGAGTAAGGGACCCAGTAAAGCACGCTGAGGGACTCCTGAAAAAAACGTGGTAAAGATTGCGAAGAGGCTTCATCCAGACGCACAAATTGGGTTCTATTGGTAAGAAAAGTACTTATCCAGTTCACTACAATAGTATTAATATTGACTGTTTTAATTTTGCGATCAGTCTACAATGGGGCACACGGTTAAATGCTTTCGAAAAGTCTATAAATACAGCATCTGTTTGTTTGAGTGAGTTGAGGTTACTGTGAATATCGGTTACCAACTCGGAAAAGCTGCTTTGCACATGATCGATATTTGCGCAATCCAGGCTCATTAGAAAATAATATATTATTGGCATCTGAAAATTTTATAATATTTGTAAAAATAATATCTTCCAACAATTTGCTACAACACTTGCTAAGGAGATCGACCTATAATTTAATTGCTCAAGTCATCAGATGACCCGGACTTTTTAAATTGGAATGACATCTGCATGTATCCAGTCACTATGTAGGGTACCAGTAATAAGCGACTGGTTGAAAATCTTACACATGTAAAGAGACAAGGCTTGTCTAGGAATTTTTAAAATTTTACTGTTTATATCATCGCTACCAGGAGCGGAACTGAGAGGAAGTTCTGTATTAATTTTGAAATTCATTCAGGAGTAATTATAATAGATTTCATTTCATCAATCACGTACTGAAGAGGTAATTGAGGGATGGGGAAAGTTTCACGAGTAAAGAGTAAAAACCACTACTGAAACTACTCTAAATTTATCACACATTTCATTTTCAGTCAGCTGCTTACAGTCGAGTCTGAGATAACTGGACTTTTTTGACGAAGGGATAATTATTTTTCAAACCTCCGTGGGTTAGAAACACGAATGTTATACAGATCGTTCTAAAAAAATTGCGTTTTGTAGTTCTTATTTTACGTCTGCAAATTCTAACAAAATCACGGAAGCAAGACCATGAGGCCTCGCCCTTGTTGTTGTCGTTTTATTTCTTTTGCTGACTGGAAAAAGTTTCTGTCTTTAAGTCTATAAAAACTGCAGTCGACTGCATGACATCTGTTTTTGGAAAATGTTCGTTGAACCTCGACACCGTCTGCCAGCAAGATGATAATTTTTCTTTGACCGCTATTTTTGATTGCTTTTCCTGTTAAGACTTTAAAGCTACAAAGTTCAAAGTTGGCGACATAAAAATAACTACAGAAATAGTTTTGACGGGGTACGTCGAAATGAGTTCGAACCATATTTACACGTCTTCTGGAAGTGGCGTCCCAGACGTCAGAAAAATATTGAAACATATTTTTAGCCTGAACGTCGAAATAGTCACTGCCGTTTGAATGCCAGCTGCGCCCAGTTCACAGCGAAGGCCGCCGCAGCTCTCGTGCCCAATAAGTGCTCAGAGAGCACGCCCGAACAACAGCGGGCTCGTCGTATAATTAGCGTAGCAGCGACTCGATTTTATATGCACTTTTGCAAAGGGTATATTGGGTACGAAAGAAGTGCTGTCCGTTTTCTGCCTTTTTGTGTTGAATTTTTTCTTAGGTATTAACAGTGTACCAAACCGCCCCCCTGCCCCCTCCCCCTGCCTTCTTCCCCCAAGAAAGAGGGTTTGTTTTTTTGTCTAGTTTTTTTCGTCCCTACTTCATAATCATTTTGCTTATATTCTCTATTTTGCTTGTTTAGCTTCGGTACCTCATCGTTTTGTTTGTTATGCTCGCATGAACTTTGTTATTCGAACTCGTTTCCGTATTTCTCATGTATTTCGACCTCCTTCCTACATCATGCTCGCCTATAGATGGCGTTCAGGGATATTCTGTATAAATAAATAAATAATACTTCACACGAGGCTAGCCTAGCAGCTCTTTGAAACATTTGAACATTTCTTATTTCCAACAACGATGGGGGAAACCAAAGGAAAAAAGCTGCTATTTGCAGCTCGACCGGCCCATGGTACTCATGGCCAGGCGCGATACAAGAAAATAACAACATGTTCACAACAGGAATGACTGCTGAAAGCCATCGGAATTTCGAAGGAATTCGTAACCCAAAGTAACGACAAAACTAAGAGAAATAGATGTAAATAAAATAAAATGTCAGTGTTCACGATAGAAGGGGACCTGGAACCACTCAATGAAATGGTTGGTAAGTAATTTAGGCCACTCGGGGATCTCTGCACGCACGAATAAAATCTCCTTTACATGGTTGCCTTTTCTGGAATCTGTCTGAGTCAAAGTGGGGGCAACTCTGCCGGGATAACGAAAAGGGCAACGAAACATAATCCACTGCTTTCAGTCCACTGAAACGCACATTGTGAGAAGGGTGAACACTTCGGGATGACAAAGTCTCCGTTAAGTCGGCAGGTTTTCTTTCTGGAACAAATGGGTTTATGTATCACGCGGGTCCGCCGACGGGATTCGCACGGTGCAGCGTGACAACATTAAGGGCGTTTTGGTGGTGTTCTTGCGCTAAAGAAACTTGAATAGTGACCGTTACAGTACGGCCAAGTTGAGTATGGCGATGCTTATATCTTAGCGCTGTAAAACGAGAAAGCTCTAACTTTCACCGAATGTGCTTTGAGGTGGATACATTTCACCAGGTGAAATTACGAGGCATAACTCCATTTCTGTGAACACGACCGAAATAGCAATGGTTGTAACTCGTGGCGCCACCTACCGATGAGTTCATCGTCTACTCGCTGCGGTGATCTGGAGATTGCGTCACAAGACAAGGTCGGGGCCCATGTAACAACCTAATGAATACACGTGGGAGCATAAATGTGATAATCACCTTGTTATGAACGACAAGGAATGACTCAAGCACACTGAAATTGTGACTCCATTTCGCTTGTTCAGGATGCGGTGTTGGAGTCAAGAAACGCGCGACTCGCGGTGCTGCTCGCCGTCGTTGCGGGGTTCCTGATTCACGCCCTGTCCAGGAGAAAACAGCCGGCTCAGAAGCAGAAGCTGCCGCCGGGACCCAAAGGTCTCCCCATCGTGGGAAACTTATTTTTCATCAGCAAGTGCTTCAAACCTGATCAATGCGCGCAGTGGGCTCGCGAATACGGACCGGTATTCAGGTGAGGCGTTAAGAATAAAATTTTTTGGTCGAATCGCTTCTTTTTACCTTCTTGTTTCGATGCTTAAAGTAATCGCATCCAAGCCGAGGTGCGGTGGGAGGGGGGGGATACTCGGTAGCAATCCTCGGTTCCACCTAACGATGGATCGTGATGGACACTACGAGTGATTCCAGCCAACTCAGCTCTTGAAATGAATCACGTGACTCCATGCCCCGCGCGTCGACTCGCCCCGCCCCCCCCCCCCTCTTTTGGGACGCCTAGTACCCGGAACCCAGTGCCTCCTCCCCCTCCCCCCCCCCCCCCCGCCTTGGTTGCTACGCCACTGCTACAAAGTGAAAGTTCGCGCATGCAGACTAAATATCTAGTTACTTAATTTATCGTTTCCCGCCACTCCTAATGCGCACAGCGGTACCGGCGTGTGCATTACTGTGTTTATTACTGCGTAGCGTGCTGTAAAGACAACAGCTTAAATAAACCCCAATGCCTGAACTTATACTTTTGTAGCGAAGACGCAGGATGAGATTTCGGGTATGTTAATTCTCACTCTCCAGAGATTTCGAGTTCTGAACAGCACTTGGGAGTAAATTTGGTCATACCAATTGCGCTCCGCTCTACTATTAAGCATAGCCGCAGTGAACCCTTTTATTTGGGTAGCGAGAACTGCCTCTGTAATTCTTTTCATCATTGTTTGTTTCAGGCGCGCGGCGCGCCACTACCTAAAATATACCTTTTTTCAAATGTTCATCGAGCAACACTGGTCGAGTGCCATATTTTGTCACCCAATTGAGATTATCTTGGGAGAACTGAATGACATACGACTAACTAATACAGCTGGGGACAGGCGGGACGGCAAAAAGATTGGAACTCCATCCCGCATGGCTCCGGCCCAAAGTCTCAACCCTGTCTCCCAGTGGGCCCGGTGCTGGGGTAACGCCGACTAGGTTTGACCCAGACTTGTACGTAGTTCAACTACTCTACTCAAGTTACTGTAGTTTAACTACTTTTCTGAGTAGTTCAGTAACTTTCAATTACCTTTTATTTCGGTATTAGTAGTTTACTTTAATTACTTTTTCGAGTGACTTTTACTCAAATTACAAATTACTTTCGAATCTTAGTGGAAGGTTTGCCTATAAACAAACACTCCTGCACAAAAAAAGATATGTTGGAAGATCAGCTGATATTTGCAAAGAGGGCGAAACATGCGGCGTTGGCAAGGGGGTGGGGAGGGAGAGTAGTAGTTTGAACGGTGCGAAACCTCCCAAAAGTTTCACGGTGCCCCCCACTGCACAACCCTGCTACGAGGCGCAGGGAGCGGACAGACACGTCGCAAACGGGGCCGAGTAATTGGGGAATTAGCGCCGAAGACTGGCGTTTCTTTGTGCCCCGAAGCTCAAGGAGACTTGAGACATTTGAAGAAAGCGCTTGTCCACATTTCTCCCCAATGTAAAAACTCTTGCCCACTCCAGGTGGTGTACGCACCGTATCCTCACTTAAAGGAGGTAACAAAATGCAGCATCCGCTCTGAAGCTCATCTGGTGCTCCTGTATAGTTTGTGCTGTCTTTCGAGACGTCATCTGGTAATTTTTCTGAGTGAAGTAAAGGCAGCCATAAGATCGAAACGACGTAGTTCCCAGCAGAACGAACCCCTTGGTTTGTTCCGTGCACCGTATATATTGCCACGCGCCGTACAACCGATAAGAGGCGAACGAACGTGGTGATCAGTGATAACACAACAGTGTGATAACACAGTCAGGATGACACCACACAAAGTGACGCGCAGCGGCCAATGGGAGCCTCGTCGACGCGCGCCAGCCAATGGGACCGAAGTGTAAAGGTGCCGTTCGCTAGCTTTGCGCGTGGTTTCATTAAGGTGCCGTTTTGCATGGTTTCAAAGCTGATGACGTCGGTCTCGCTCCATGAGTCAGTTAATGCCCTCGCATTAAAAAACTGATGCACTTCCGATTTTGCCGCCCTCTCCAAAAAAAGAACTCATGCCCCTCCGATTTCCCCGGGAGCAATGCATACCAGTTAAAAAACAACCGCTTTATAGGGGATGGAAGGGCATTCTGAAAGAGTGTGTTAAAAAGTACTTCTACTTTACTTTGAAAGTACATTGTATTTAAAGTACATCACTTCAAGTACATTGCACCCGGTGTACTTACTACTTTACCTGAAGTACATATCCTCTCGATTAGCTTTGTACTTCCAAGTAGTTTATTGACGAACTTTACGCAACATTGTAAACAAGCAAACACTGTCTGCAGAATCAAGCTCAGGCAGTGATAAACATCAAAGGGGAAACGATGCATACGCATTACATCATTGGCCAAAAAGAAAAAGTACAAGACAGTTAGACATGCAGAAACAGAACCAGCTAGTAAAGTATTTCTGTGAAAACACAAGCCGCTCTATATTTGGCTAGCAGAATTTCGCTAACGGATCAATACCTATGTACTTCCTTGTTAGCATAAAAAAAGTAAAAGTAACTTCAAAAGTAATTCGCTACTTTTTACGGTAATTAGTAATTTACTCTATTACTTTTCATTTGAGTAATTTCTACTCTACTCAAATTACTTTTGAGGCTAATACTCAGTAACTAACTTAAATACGTTTTTTAGTAATCTGCATGTTGACCAGAGGAACATTGGCGACTCCTTCGTTAGGGAAAAGAGGCGGGTCTGATGTTTTTAAAGTAAAATGTCTAAGTCGGCTGGATAGTACATGGTTAATTGAAAAGCATTCTAAAATACGTGGACACGAGAGAGAAGGGTTCTTAGTTTTTTTTTTGCCCGATCCCTTAAAGGTTATTCTGGTGATAACCTCACACCGCCTGGTGATGGTTAGAAAATTGCAGAGGGGAGGCAAATTGTCTGAGAAGGGCGAAGGGAGGAATCATACTTTTGGTATTTAATTTCTAGGCTAGGTGGAGCAAGCTACCCTCCGTCACAAAGGACACAGCCGTTAACGTCCATCCATTCGTCTCTATCGGCATTGCTTCCTGAGCGAAGCGTGTGATTGGAATCCGAGTTCACGCCGAACGCGGACGCAGCATTCGTATTCAATGAATGCTCAAAGTGCCTACCCAAAACATGGCGGCCTCGGATAATCGTCGCAGCAGCTACTGGCGGGCGTGCACTTTTGAAAGTAATTTATAGTGTAAGAATGATCATTAGATAAAACACAGATAGACAATAGGGAAAGGAATTGTATACGTACATGGCTACCTCGTTCGAAATACGCCACAACCAAGAAAGTCAGAGATTGGGGGTTTTACAAGTAAACAACGGAGGGTATTTGACGCGCCCCAGCGGAGGTTTGAGGATTAATTTCTACCAGCTTGGGACCTTGTGACGTGCAGCCAAAGTCTCAGTTGCAAGTCTCGCATTAAGCCTTCGTCTGATTGCAGGCACTTCGGCCGACACTTGAACCCGCCACTTGGAGATCACTAAGAGAGGCTAAACCATAAGCTTGTTACCTGTTTATTAAATATAACACATAATAAATTACGTTTATTATTTCTGCTCATAACTAATTTAAAAAACGAAGAGCCAGTTACGTCGCTTTATCTGGCGTTTCGCAGTAAATGTAACGCCGAACCGCTTTCCAGGATCAACATGGGCATTGGAAATGTGGTCATCCTGAATGACTTTGAGTCCATCAAGACGTTCATGACCAGGAAAGACATGGTTCACCGTCCCAATGATTGGATCATCAGGCATTCCGGAATTCTGGGTGCGTTCTCCAAGCCCTCCGAGCTTTACATTATCTATAAAATTGGTACATGAAATGAATGTCTGATGATAGTATTTGTTATATGTGTGTATTAGCTTCTTACAGACCTTAGTAGTCTATTTCTTAGCTAGAAATCGATTTTAATGCAGTGATCCATGTAAGCATTCCACTCAAACATTCTGGAATCAACTGAGAAATAAAATGAAAATTACTTTGCAGAGGTATAGCCATAGAATGTATTTTTATTTATACAAAAAGAATTAGCCATATGTCTCTTATTTATTTAGCATGTAGCTGGCTTTAATTGATTCTAGATGTTTAAGTTCTTACAGACTGCAATCAAACAAAAAGCCAGTGTATGAATGCTCGCGCTAGAATTATCGATGCAGTGACTGCTTCTTCCTCAAATCACCAAGTTTACTGATGCTTTAAGTATGTCTATTGTAACTCTTTTGAACGACACAGGTGTGGCGACACTCAACGGCACACCCTGGGTCGACAACAGACGGGTCTGCTTAAACGCCCTGAGGGAACTTGGTATTGGACAGACGTCTATGAAAGAACGAGTTCGGGCAAGTGCCATGAGAAGTTTTTTGCATCAGCACGACTTTTCTTTCACAAAAACTAACCAGTCATATCAGCGACCTATCGCTATACCGTGGTTAAACAGAACCAATCAAACAGCAAAAGCAATGACCTCAAACGAGCAAATGACTGCTACGTAGGGTGGCACGTGACCACGCTGCAGCAAAAGTTTAATTCTAGGTAATTCAAACTGTTCGTTTTAACAAGTTGCAGTAAGCAGCATGGCAGGTCCGCTGTCCAATTTTAAAAGACACCCAACCGCTTGAGAATAAATAGATGCCCACGACAGATCCTTAGACAAGGAAGGGCCCACATTTCACCGATTAATCGACTTAATCGATTGATTTCAAAAGCCTGAATCTTACACATTCTATTTATACCTCGTCCGCGATAACGGAATTGCATGAATCAAAATGTCCGGCCTCATGATGCTCTCATTAGTAATTACACAAGGACCTGCAAAGGACCAGGTTATGTCGCGTGTGAATTGTTTTTTATACGCCTTCGGTTTTGTATAATCGCCTATGGTCACGAGGAAGAATGAGAATGACAGGGCGTCTCTTCCGAAGTTCTATGCATCCAGCACGCACACGTTGCCTTCCTCCCTGCTTCGGATGCTCGCGCACACTCAACGCTCACGAAGCGCTAAAACATTATCGAAAAACGAAAGTTCGCGCCTCCAGCGCGAACCTCCTTCTGAACCTCTTCTTTCCTGCCGTACTCGTGCTGTCAGTGACTGCAATGTATACATGTTCAAAAACGTTATTAGGGGCCCCTTAATCGTAATCGCATCTGCTTAGGACCAAACTCTTGTAATCTCTCCGACGAGGGAACTCACTGGCACGCTGGAGCCATCTATGAGTTTACCCTGGAACTGTATTTTACGAGAGCGAATATTTCGCGGTATTTGCGAGATCAATCGTACGTACTATCTATGATAAATATTCGTTTTATAACATTGTCAAAAGATATTCCGAGTAACAAAAAAAAATGATGCGCGAAAAAATGGAAAGTATACGGAACCCGAAAGTCTTTCACTGCAATACCCATAGATGGCAGCAGTGTGCTTTCTCGTCACGAGAGATTTTAGGAGGTTTCAAGGCTCACGGTCGTAAGCAGTCGTAAATGTGTGAAGCAGTCCTTATTTGACTGATAACGCAGGAGGAATGCCAGTACTTGGTCAAGCGGATTGCCGACTGGGCCAGCGCTCCGAACCTTCTGGAAGAGTACCTGAAGCCGAGCGTGTCCAATAACATCACGGCTCTAGTGTTCGGCCGTCGCTACGACTACGACGACGCCAGACGCAAGTACATGGACGACCGCCTCGACGAAACCATTGATGTTCTGACTCAAGACTCCATAGTCGGGGTGCTACCCCTGTGGGCTTTCAACCTGGCGGCGCTCGTTCCGTCTTCCACGTGCAACATCATCAAAAACCTTGGACATAATCTCCTCCAGTATACCAGGTACGACATCTCTGGAGCCCCTGAACAACATGACCTACGGGTTTCTTTTTTCTGCATTTTGGAAGTTAGCTTTTAGTCCCTGCAGCTATGGTTCTGCGTGCGTAAAAATTGCTGCCGAAAAATAGCTGCGCAGGAATGCGATAACACTTGTTCACCGTCTCGTACTGCGAAAACGATTTTTTTTACACTGTTTAGAAACTGCCGTAAAAATGTAAAATATTTTCTTCGACGTTTATGAATACTTTTATCACACTTAAACCAAATCCACATAATTTGTTTTATCTGTCTACTTCCCGCGGACAGGTCTCCCGCGACAAGCCAACGACATTTGTTGTAGGAATACCACAGTTCAAAAGTTTCGCACTTACTATGTCGATATGAACATAATAATACCCTGCAGCTCGGAAGCTAAAAAAACTATATCACATTCATTGGTCGCATCACCCCTTGTATGCATAATTAAAGTGGATATATAACAGATGCGCGCCGCCTGTTTCTTTGGTTACGAACCGTTCTACGGACGCAAGAGTGCGCAGACTTGGCCCGAAAATTCTATCGCATTCAAACAGAAAGAAGCGTGTAACTCTGTGTTGGTGCTCTTCTGGGCATGAGTCGGACAGTGAAGATCATGTTCGTTGACATACAAAGAAAGGACATTGAACACTGAAAATCTTACGCCTTAGCGTGATTACTTTTACGTTGAGTAGCATAAGCATACTTCTGTAAATCAATTTTATTGCTACATAAGGAAGTGCTAACGCACAATTTTTTTTTTGTAAAGGTCATTTGTTAGGTTTGGTGAAAGCATTGGTGGAGATTTGTTTGTTATAACTAGAAAATTCTCGTTTTAAAATACCATTTTCTTGAAAAAGTAATAAAGAAAGCGCTGAATATATATATATAAGGTACTCACGTCTGCAACGTCAGAGTGTTTTTCATCGCGTTGTGTGTCTTTTATGATCAGCTTAGCCAACAGAGCTCAGTGAACGCACTCTGGCTTCGCGATTTTAGTACGATCTGGCGTCCGTGCTCGAATGTTTTCTAGTCTTTGACTGCACTTCTTACTTACGGTGAAACAAACCATAGCAATTATTTAAGGTAAAGTTGTCGGAAAAAAGGACGGCATAATCGAGATAATCGAGTGGACGGACGCAAATAATCACGATTGAAATATTGAATTGCTTTATACTGTGGTATAAATTTCATTTGCAGAAATCAAGTCAAGGAATATCGGGAGTCACAGACAGAAAAAGGAGATTGGCATTTCATCGACAGCTATTTGAAGGCAATCAAGGAACACGAAGAGGATTCGAATTCCAGTTACACAAGTAAGTCTAACTAAAACAAATAAAATAGATATTCAAACAAACGGGAGCAAAAAAAGTAAGCATAAATAAATAAAAAGCGAGCGAGAAGCCACACGATTTAGCAATAGTTTTGGAAGGCACTGATGTCTCGTTAAAATAAACACCTCCGCTTCACAGAAAAAAAGAAAAAAAGTTTATAATGTGAATGGCTTATAATAACAAGACAAAATACATGTATTTTCCCAGCTTGTCCCCGAAAATGGTGTTCATACAGGGGGTTTTCATATTAACGGAGTGCATATATTAACGAGACATAGCTGTATATTTTGATTTCCGAGTGCTACCAACGTCACGAGCCCATGGGGCCAGTCGAAGCAGTGTTGTACGGAACGGCGTTCCAAGGAACGGCGTTCCTGGAACGCGTTCCTTTTAGGAGGAACGAAGGAACGCCGCCGTTCCATTTTACCTCGGTGTAACTGGAACGGGAACTCGTTACATTTTTACTGGAACGGAAAGAGTAACGGCGTTCCTTTCTTTCGTCCAATGGGCTAATTTTTTATTTTATTTCTAACAGGGAAATTTTGGAAGTACAAAAACAATATCTTCATGAAGTGCAGGATCTTGTTAACTTTTTGGCTACTAATCTTAGGGATTATTTTGAGGGGTCGTCGCTTGGTAACAGTTTCGGGTGCAATAGAGCTGGTGGACATTGATTCTTTTTTGAGTGCCAGAAACTGGGGTACAAAAAGCAAACATTTTAGTCGTAAAAAAAGACCAAAAGAGAGGGTTGTTTAAAATTCAGCTACTTCCTTTGGTTCCACGAATCCTCATACACCCAGAAATCGAAGGCCTACTACAGCCGTTTCTGAACTTCCATAAAGAGACCTACAGTTACAACAAAATCACAAGTTGCCAGACATCAAACGTACCCTTGTCTCCGAAACATTCGCCACTTAAAAGATACACAAAAAATAACCTTTATTCTTTCCCTTGTCTCCCACCTTCAAACTGAAGAACAAATCCAACCTTCACAAAGAGTATTTGTGGTTTTCAAGACTGACCTTCCAAAAGCCCTATCCTCTTCTTCGCTTGCTCGTCTTGCGGACAGCAACATCGGGAAGCAACTGTTGTTAAGTTCTAACAAGCGACTTTGTTAAATTGAAACGTGTGAGGTTGTTGTAAAACGCTCATGCAATGTGGGGTAAAAGTACGTTCGGCTCGTCTGAATCGTCCACTACACACATGAATATGGTTAAAAGCTGAGATTTGTAACTTGAATATATCAACAAATGAAACCCTGCTTCCGCTTGTTTTCTTCTCCTGGTGTCATTCCATCACGACATACAAACTTGTATGTTGCCTATTGATGGGATAGATTAAAAAAACTCTGCTTGATTTAACCAAATATGATGATTAGCAAAATACGAAAATGTAACGTATATGTAACGTTACGTTCCATTTCTTAAACTGTAACGGGAACGAGTTCCTTTTTCACAGATGGAACTTGTAACGGGAACGCGTTCCAAAAATCAGAAGGAACGAGGAACGAGCTTTCGTTCCTTTTTTTGAGGAACGTGTACAACACTGCAGTCAAGCTTTTCGGGAAGCGGAAGACCACGGAATTTTTCGCAGGCATGTGTTACGGTCAACTGATCCAATCAAGCGCAAGAAATGCGTCGTGACATGGCCTTTTCGTCTGGGTTTGAGTCGTGTTGGAACTAGCTCCTCAGGAAAACATACCAGCTGGGGTGTATTGAATCTTACTGGCTAAATATTTGAACAAAATACAATGACCAGGTGTAAGTTTGTACACAAATAGAACAAAAAAAAATTGTTTTAGGTAAGGATTTTTTTTTTTGACGACGTGGAACAAGTGATATTTTTAGTCTTCTCTAAACATACAAAAATGCAAAGTTCCCACAAACTAGATACAAAATTCTCTACTTGTATCACGTTACATCGACACCTAGCGTAAAATGACGTAGCACCTGAATGTATTTTTTGAGCCTTCATGGCCACAAAAAATCCTGGGCTCAACCCCCAACCCTCTCCAATTCGATTTGAATGAACATCGTACCGGCATGCGGTAATGTATCAGTGCTGCGTGATGCACGTTAATGATTCCAGGCTGGTAGTGATACAGCAGTGGCTAAATATCTCTTTCACAACAAAGACAGCAGGCGCCAATGAGGGCTTACTCACCTCCTGCTGTCGAAACATAAACATTATATTATTATTTTATGGCTACAAGGTTTGGTGTACTACCACGGCAACAAATCTTTAGATAATACATATACTTCAAAAACGAATATATACGTAATATTGCTAATGTCCCTTCTTACTCGCATACTGAAAACCTGTTTCAGAACGCATAAAATAATAAGCATATATAACATGTATAATTATAGGCTTTCTAGAAGATATAAAATGAACTGTTGAATAATAACATGACAGAATTGGCTGGTTAATATTAACGTGTTTCCGAATATAAATTTTGTAACCCCTAATACTGTGATGTAGTCAGTTGTTGCCTAAATCTTGGAAAATAAATGTTATGGGATTTATTTATTTATTTAATATTAATATATCGCGCCTCAGAACGACTGAAGTCAGTCTTGGTATGAGCCACATGCGTACATTGAACAAAGCACATGCGGGAATGCTACATGACTATGAACCGTAGAGTGAAATTAAAAGAGATGTAATCTGTAAAAGCATTTAAAGAAGATTTCGATGAAATGTCAATTAAACAGAGCTGCATACGGGTGGTCGGACAGAGCTTCTCCTGTGAATCAGGATAAAACAAGCATGCGTGTCGGCTGAAACGTACCGGAACATGAAAATTAAAAGAACATACCGAGCTGCTATCTATCTGGCCATGAATTATCTTGTGCATCAGTGGTAAATCTCTCGCAGTTCTTCGACTTGATAACTTTTGTAAGCCGAGATTCCCGAGTATGTAGGCATAGTCGTAGTAGCACCTACGTTGAGAGTATCGGTCGTAAACAATTCTAATAAACCTCTTCTGAACATTTTCAATCTGTAAATCATCCGGCATTGTAATAGAATTCCACACAACACTTGCAAACTCAAGGCGCGAACGAATAAGGCTAGAAAATAATCGAATAATACATATTGGGTTTGAAAACTCTCGGCTTAGTCGCGAGATCATGCCCAGCAACCTTATAGTTGAACCCACAATCTGAGAGACATGATGAGAAAAAGAGAGATGACTGTCAAAATAAACACCGAGGTCACGAACCACTGACACACGTAATATAACAATGGAATCAAAGAAAATAGTCGTTAGAAATCGCCTCCCGTGTTCTACACATTGATAGCACTTTCGTTTTATCGGGATTAATCGACAAAAAGTTTGACGAACACCATTCCTGCACTCGTGACCCATCGTCCTGGAGAAGTTCACAGACAGCGACTGATCGTACATTCAAAGATAACTTCAGATCATCTGTGAATAGCAACAACTGCGAGTTCTTTACGCACAATACAACATCATTAATGAATATAAGAAACAAAAGTGGCCCCAGGTTGGCCCCCTGTGGGACACCGGATGAAGGAACAAACGTGTCAGAAAAACTGTCACCAATTCGCACACTGCTTTTACGATCAGTAAGATAAGACTGAAACCACTAGGTAAGTACGGGAGAAACACCATACAGAGAGCGCTTATGCAAAAGTAATTTATGATTTACTCTGTCAAAAGCTTTGAACATGTCGAAGTAGACGGTATCAACTTGACTGTGAGTGAGAACAAAAGGAACAGAATATTGAAGAAACGAACAGAGGTTCGTTTCCACCGAACGACCCTTCGAGAAACCATGCTGCAGAGTGCTTAGCTTATGCCGAAAGTATTAAGACAGTCGGGCATGAATAACTATCTCAAAAACTTTATAAAGGCACATAGTAAAGAAACCGGTCTGTAGTTGTTTACCTCAGAAGCGTCACCGCTTTTGTGGACTGGTACGACAATCGAGCTTTTCCACAGGGACGGGAATATGCACAGTCGCAAAGAAAGGTTAAAAATGTGCTCCATAACAGGCGCAAATAACTGTCCGCAGCCCTTAACGAGAAAGCTCGGTGTCTGGTCGACGCCCACTGAAAACTTTGGCTTCAGTTTCTTTATCGCTTCCAAGATTTCAACCGTATCCATGCGAGTAATATTCAAAGCGTCATCGCAAACAAAATTTTCAGACGAGGTAGCACCAAGGAATATATCTGAAGAGTAGCACTCTCGGAAGTGATTTGCGAAACCATTAGCTACTTCTTGCCGAGAAGACACGTATATTCCAGACCCACTCCGTAGAAAAATGCTGTTAGTTGTGTCCTTTGTGTGTTGTTTGACAAATCGCCAGAACTCATGTGGCTGGCGGAACAAGCTATTTTCTGCTCGGACCTGGTGAGCGCGTTTATCGTGCGCAAAGTTTTTTAACGAGCGCTCTATAGATCTTGAACTTGACATCCCACAACTCCACGCCCCTTGACTTATGTAGTTTATGACAATGCGCTTTTTTATGCATATAATACCGCAGTTCCTTGAAAACCAAGCGGGATACTTGGGAGGCCTTATGACACGCTACGGTACAAACACATTAATGCCCTTTCGCACTATAGCTGTAAAATTTTCGACAGCGGAATCAATACATTTTTCGTTTAGAATTGTCGACCAGTTACATCCCTGAAAAAAATATATATAAGCCTAGGTAATCGCCAGTGGAGTACGAGTAGCTAGAGGAACTTTGACAGACACGCGGTCTTCGGGAAAAAGAAAATGACACACTAAAAGGTGGGTGAAAAACATCAGGGCTAACAAGACTATCACTTACTAAACTCAAATTGTCAATAGGACAATTTGAAAAGAATAGATCTAGAACATTTCCGGCAACATTTTCTAGCCAGTTGAATTGAGTAAGCCCATTAAGACGTGCGAAGGACATCGAACAAGATATTTGTTTTTATATATTTTCGGAATTACTTGAGTTAATTTGTCCAGATTCCCAATCTACACCGGGGAGGTTGAAATCCCCGTACAGGTGAACGCGAAACTTTGAAAAGTCAATCTGCTTCTCAAGTCTTTGAAAATGATCGACGAAAGCAGTTGCGTCCGAAAGAGGAGGAACGTAATAATTGCCTATAGGTTACACAAACTACTTAATACTTTTCTCTCGAATTATGCTATCTTAGAACAGAAAAAAAAACGATGAATGATTTACGTGATTTGATGTATAATTTTTCTTTCTCCTAGTAATGTTTGTTTTTCTTCTTTCAGTTCTGTATCTTGCGTATTCGCTGCTGCAGAACGCCATATTGGGGACCGCTTTGTGCGTCTTTTCTTTTTTTTTTTCGGTCTCCGCCTTTGAAGATTTGAAATAAAGATTATTAATATTATTATAATTAAGACATATTTTCAAATTAAGCTTCCTGTCATAATGACTCTCTTAACTTCGAGATAATCGTCTTTCTTCTTCGTAGATTTTGTTTTTTGTTTTGATTATAGGCATACATTTGTAGGTGAAGAACTGTCTGTGGGCGCTAAAAATAAGAATGTTGTTATTATTGCTCTTCGCTATGCGGAGCGCAAGTTCGTTTGCTTCTTTTGCAGGGGTTCTGGTGACGTCAGAACGCCGAGCTCTGATTGATCTCAAATACTTGAGAGTGCTTTTCTCCCCACGCAGTGGATCACCTCTTGGGAAACGTGCTCAGCTTCTTTGTCGCCGGCTCCACGACAGTCCGCTCGGCGATTCAGTGGAACGTGCTGTACCTAGCCTCTCAGCCCGACAATCTCCAGTCGATGATTCAGCGCGAAATCGACGAAGTGGTCGGCAAAGATCGGTCGCCATCGTGGGAAGACCACGAAAATATGCCTCTCACCGTGGCCACCATATGGGAGATGTTCCGCTGGAGGACCGACTCAACCTTTGGCGGACCGCGAGAGTAAGGCCATCCACTTCGCTTGACACTAATCGAAGCTTCCCGTTAGAACTCATTGCACGAGATATGCGACTGAAGTTTGACCTAGTTGGAGGAGCATGCTTTCGCGCGGTGAGAACTGAGCACACAAAATGTGACCACGAAACAGAGCAGCACACGCACAGCGATTCACTGTGGGCGTGTTACTTTCTTCAGCAGTTGTCTTTTGTGTGCACTATTGTACACACAAGCCGCAACCATACTTGCAACGTATATCTAAACATTTAAAAACTGGTTGAATGTATGGATGTTCGCAAAATTTGTCGTTTCAACGACAGACCTTGTGCAAACAGCAGACGGCGCCCTTGTTTGCTTTGATTGGAGGGAGATGGTGGTTAGAGACAAACCAAGCAGCACAGATTTGACCAATCATTGGCCAATGGCTGGAAATGGTCCTTCAGCCAGTGGCCAGACAGTGGCCAGCCATTGGCTGATGACTGGCCTTTCTTTGCCCATTGGCCAATGGCCACTGGACATCAGGCATCGGCCAAGCATTGGCCGATGAATGGCTCCTCTTTGGCCATTGGCCAAAAGACCATCGCCAGCCAATGGCCAATGCTTGGCCGAATTTCGTACTGCTTTGGAAGGCAGTATAGCCTTTGCGCCTACCCACTGATCACTCCAGTCAGAGCTGAGATTCGCGCGCTTTCATCTCCTTCTCTCCTCCAGTTCCTGTTTTTATAGCGCCTAAACAGAAAACAAATCTTTGATTCAGGATAATCGAAGACATCGTCGTCGGCGAGTACACCATACCCAAGGGAACGATGCTCCTGCCTAATGTCCGGGCTGTACACAGCGATCCCAGGCTGTGGAAGAACCCAGAAGAGTTTGACCCATTCCGGTTTCTGAGTGAAGACGGCACGTGTCTCGTCCCGAAGCCAGAATACCTGATTCCTTTTTCAATTGGTACGTAACGTTTTACGGCCGGCATATTAGCTTCACCGGAACAAAATATTCTTCTGCAGTGATGAAGCAGGCGTTGCAAATTAAACACGCAACGCCTGCCTGTACGGCACATTAAAACTATGGTGTTTGTAACGCTAGCGACAAGAAGGTTTCTGTTAACAGAAGCGGCTAGTACTTTATTTCGCTTTTTGTGTCATCTATGCTTTCACAACCTTACCGACACCTGTTTTAGATCCGTTTTCTATCTGGTTGTACTTATAAATGGCTATATGCATGCCTTTTAGCAGAATAATTTAGTCCGATCTTTGAGGATAAACGATGTCAGCTCTCGTAAAACGGAACCAAGACAAATTTCATGGAGAGCTCTGAATAGGGAAGCGATCGTTTCGCTTACGACACAGCCTCTCGAGGATGCCGATGAAGCTAAGTCAACTGCTATTTCGAGACTCACCAGAACCTTACTAAAAAAAAAACACACAGAAAACGCCAGTTCATCATATTCAACGTTCATCATTTTGGTTCCTACCTATACTCAGTTTCACCTTACGATGAACCGCACTGGACGCTAGGAGTTATCGAAGCCAACTCAAGCCGTGTGATTATCACGTGACTTTCAGAAAGGGTGCGGTAACACGCGGGGTGAGTAGTCCCATGACGCGTTGACAGCTTTGGATTGGCTTGGAATGACTCGCATACGGTCCGCTGCGATCCATCGTCAGGCGAATCGGTGGTGAGGTAACCGCAGAAAACATCGACCTCGACCTCATGTTGCTTTCCTTCCCGCAGGAAGGCGAATGTGTCCCGGAGAAGTCCTCGGCATGGCGGAGGTCTTCCTCTACGTGGCGTCCATCTTTCAACGATTTCGGGTCTTGCCCCCGGAAGGCGTGAAGATCAACCTCGCCCCGAGGAGCCAGAATTTCCACGTTCCGTTTCCGCAGAAGTTGCGCTTTGTTCCGCGTTGTGCAGAAAACGTCACACCTCTCTGAATGGCGCTTTGTATAGTCATGAAGGACCAACGTAAACGAAGATCTGCCAGCGTTCATAGGTTTTTGTTGTTGTTGTTGTATTGTTTGACGAGGGAAAATTTAGCTTCCCTTCGTTTCTTAGACAGAGGCTTGGAGCATGCCCATCATTTGAGTTCAGAGAGCCACTCACACGCTCTGCTGACGGTCGTCAAGGCCTCCGCTGTTCTGAAAGCAAGAAGGGTGAAAAGTGACAGCAAGAAGGCGAGAAAGAAAGCCGAGGTGTTTACGTGGTTGATGTCCAAACCTAAAACGAACGCGAGTTAAAAAAAAAAATATGTTGCAGGTTTTTGTTTTGTTGTTGTTGTTTGCCGTGACAGCATTTGCGGTATCCTGTTTGGACATCCATTTAGGTGTACATAATTTCTTGTGAAAGGTTTACAGCTCTTACCTGAAAAATATTTGATATAACGCAGAAAAAAAGACAAATTACGTGACAGCACACACGAAGAGTACTACCGCGCGGACAATGGGCGCGTTAAAGGAGCTCTGCAACGATTTTAACGTTGAAAGAATTTGCATCTTCTACTTTTGACATTGTTCATCTTGTCACAAAGGACAGAAAACACATCTCCTTCCTTCAGAATGTTGTGATTCCGCCGCGTAATTGCTAGGCGAAAATTAGAATATTTCCCGACCTGCAGCCGCGAGCGGCGGCCATGAGAACCACGCGGCATGACGTCAATGGGGGACTTGTAAAAAGATAGCGAGTTGTGCAAATACCTGCTCGATAAAAGGTAATTTTGTTATAAATCCTTTTCGTTCCAACATAAATATAAATGCGTCACAAATCTGGTATCATCGACAAAACTTTTATTATACGGAGTTTTAGTGGCGCCATCTATCCGAGGTCAACAAAACCGTCAGCTCTATCTGCTACCGCGAGCAGCCGCCAGAAGCCGGAGGGGAACGGGGGCAGAGCCGGACGGGGATGGCCGGACCCGGATGAGACTTTCCTCCTTTCGCCATGTTGATCGCGCTGGCTGCGCAAGCACGTGGTCGCGAACGGGTGAGTTCTCGCTGCTCATTGATGGCTCTAGAGAGAGAGCTTCACCGGAACCCCGCGCGTCCCCCATTCACGTCACAGCGCACGTGACTCGGAAGATGTTGAAGGAGTTGAGAGGTGCCGAAAACACTCAATCTTTGTCCATTTTTAAAATAAAAACTAGGACATGCAGGCAAAAGCGGTTTTTTGTTCTTTGCTTCAGAAAGGTCGAGACACCAACTCCCAAATTATTTAAGCACAACACTGAAATTGTTGCACAGCTCCTTTAAATCCGTGCTCCGGAGCGTGAGAGTTTGGCGCTCCTTCCACTAAACGGAGAGGAGCGCCACCGGAGACTGACACTCGAGCGCGCTCTTCGTGCATCGGGGATTTCTCGGAGCGCGAGTGACTTCTTCGCGCTCCGGTACGCCACGTCCACAAACAAGATGGCTACACTGACGGAAACGTCGAGACCAAAGGTGCTGCCGGACCGACACCCCTTTTCAGTTGAGTCAGTGCTTAATCCAGCAGGTAAAAACGATTTGATTTGAAAGCCAAGACAGCAATTAGCGTTCCGGAGAAGGTTTGTTGTTGCATCTCGCCTAAAAACGAATTAATACATCAAACAGTAGTGTACCGATAGCCCAGCGACAGAAAAGTGGTCGAAATGAGAAGACAGTCGAACCGCTCTGCCCCTTTGGAAAGCCGAACCATCAGTTATCATTGCAGAAAAGGTTTGTTAATGCACCTTGCCTGAAAACGACTTAACCTGCTATCTACTAAACGGCCGTGTGACGGTATCGGCGTAGCACATTGACGGGTTCCGTCTCGTGCTGCAAGACGGAATATTTGACAACTTTGTCAGTTTCCTGCGTCAACAAGCGGGTTCAAAATGGTGTCTTTAATTTAAATCTGAACAGCATGCATGGTCAATAAACAGATCGGTCAAGGTAACTTTCCGCATATGTGCTCGAAGCGAGTCTTCAATTCTTTCACGAATATTAAAACATTCAAAAAAACTTCCCTAACATCACCGTCTTTTTTTTTTTAATTTACACTCTGCCTTATTCATGGAGGCCTTACTGAATTAATCTTCTAAATAAATTTCAGCTTCTGTCACCAGCTATCCACGGGATGCCGGGTTCGTCATAACCATGCGGTCAGAAGCAGCTCGTGCGGCTCGTCGATAGATTCGGTGTGTCGCGCTACTGTACGCCATGCACCGTTTGATTGCTGCACTCGGAGTATGAAACCCGGAGCGTCGGAGTAGGAGTAAAGGAGTGCGGATTTAACGCGCCCAATCTGATCTAAAATAACCCTCAATAAATCCTTAAAATAATTATCAATAAAAAATTGTACTAACATTTGTTGGAACGCACGTTTAGGTCTCAATAACTGAACTTACACTTTGGAAGATAATAGAGCTTGTGGGAACTGCATACGTGTAGCAAGAGTCCAGATTGAGTGTCTCAGCTCGTATTGTACGATAGAGTGCACTCTAATAAGGCTTGTGAGTTCACTTTTCTGGTGAGCATAGTCAGCCGATCAGAGCGAAACGCAGAAAGATCCCAGCGAATGTTGAAGCTCGGAATACGATTGGAACAAAACAATACGATGCGAGCAGGAACTTCGAGTATGACGTTTGACTTGTTCATTGCCCCTGCGAACATCGCGTTTTGTAGATCTAATCGTATAATGTGCTCCGTCATTATATGGGATTCTTCGAATTGTCCGCCTGATATTGGCTGTCTCCGTATCCTACAAAAAAACAGAACATTTTTTTTTTTAAGTGTAGCGTTTAAGGTAAACGTTAGGCAGTTCTCTGACTGGTTAAGAATAGACATTAAGCGAAAAATAGGAACTCTAACCAAAGCTTAATAAACAGTAAACCCAACGTTTCGAGGCCTGTTCTCCCGTGAACGAGGGACCGAACCGTTCTCGAAACGTCGGGTTTCCTGTTTAATAAACTCTTGGTTAGAGTCCCTATTTCTTGCTTAATGTGGAGTGTGTGCTCCGCGAACAATGTCACAGGTGGCAATATTAACTAGCGCGGGGGAATAAAATTGACACACCTGAGCGAGTATAACAACTTCTAGAGTGCGCACCAAACGTCAGAAAGAATATAAAAAAGAGCAATGTAATGAGTAATAGGTAATGAGCGCCATGTTAATTTTTCAGGACAAGGTTCTATAAACCAAATCTGGTCAAAGAAAGTAAATAGCTCGAAATTCACGGCATCAATGCTTTCACTAAGTTGCGATATCCGGAAGCTACAAATGCTTGGTAAAGATTGATCTCAACTACGCGCGAACGCTCTATATAGATGCAATGGTTAGTTTGTGGACTCACTCGATCCCTTCATGTTCGCGCTGTCTCCTAGATGGCGCTCAGGTTTGGCCGGAGAAAGTAAAAACACAGAAGAGAAAGGGGTGACAGGCAGGGTTACCAGGTAGGGCTATTAATAGCCAAATTGGACTACTTTATACTGCATTTGGCGTCGAAATTGAGCGGTTGGCTATCTGGCTATTTTTGGGTTATTTCATATCCTAACGCAGCACTTTTTTTTTGCTTGATTTAGAGATGCACAAAAGTCCCTTTAGCATTGACACAAAGCGAGAGTCCACCCTTTCCGGATTCCCGCTTTTAGAGATTTTCTGTGTGAAGACTGTGTGGGCGTGACGTTAGATTCTATTATCTCCAGTGAGCTACCATGACCTAGATTCAGCTCCGAAGACATCGCTTTTGTATTCATTGCGGATTATCTTATGCTTCGAACTTCTTCCTCTTTCCTACTGACGTCTCTTATTTCCTCGATTTTCCCACCACCCTCCTACAGGAGACACCTCTTCCGAGGAAAAAAGACACTAAACGCAACTCAAGACATGCAGCAGAATTTGATGTCGTCCGATAACGCGTGCTGTACCGGAAATAACAAAGGAGGCTTTTCCGAGAAATATGGAAGTTTCCTAAAGTACAGTCAGCCATAAAAAAGACAACAAATTTAGAACAATAAATAATCCGAACCAGGCCAAATCCGAAGCGCAGGAGCAGCCATGTTTCCGTTGCTATCCGATCTTGCCATCGTGTTCTTGGCACTGCCCATGTCGAACGCCGCCGTGGAGAGAGTATTCAATCACGTGTCCCTCACAAAGTCAGACCTATGAAGCAAGATGTTCCTTCCAACTCTTCAAAACATCCTCTATGTAAAGTTTGCTTTCCTTGGGAAGAACGAGTGCTGTAAGGACATCAACCCTTCTGAAGAATATTTTGCCCGTTTTAATACAGAAATCATGTATGAGGCGAAAGAGGCGAGTGCGAGCGAGTGCTTCATAACTATGTGACCGTAAAAACGGACGTGGAAAAGTATTTGTACTTTTTTGTTCGAAATAAAACGTTTTCAAAACATTTCAATATGTCGAAGATCTTGCATGCTGATCCTAAACCCTAGATATGCAGATTCACTGCATTCGCCATGAGCTTGTACTGTACATTCGAGCCCACGATTTTTTGGGCTCTGCAGATATGGTTACTGAGGCTACATTTGGGCTATATAAATCTCTTACATTTGGCTACTTTTGGACTATACAGTCTGGCATTCGGTGGTATGAGCTAGAACCTACCTGGCGACCCCGGCGTTCGAGTTTGGACGATGCACGAAACCAAAATTTGAACCAAGTCGTCGAGGCCAGTGCCACTCGGGCCATAATTCATTGACTCGCCGTTTGACATCAGGGAAAGGCGCATCAGAAACCGCCCAGTCCACGTTCGCAGCCCTAGATTTGTTGTCGTTCTTTCCGAAAGTTTGTAGCAAGCGTCACACTTTGGCCGGCCCTAGATTTCTCCATCGCTCTCTTTCCACGCAAACGGCTGGGAAGATCTGACGCGTTACTTTTATTTTTATATCATCACTGGCTAACATGGGTCATAAAATATGTAGCAAGGAATAACAGGAAATCTTTAAACGTAAAAATTACTTTGATCACGGCTTTCCACTTTGTGAGACGAAGAAAGCAGCAACCTCTGACCCGTGCCGGGACTCGGAGTCGGAATATATTGAGGCCATTCTTGTCCCAGTCACCCCTCAGTAACCATTGCCTTCCGAAATTCAGCTTGATATAGGATTCACCCTCAGCTCATCTGTTAGGCACGTGTAGTCCATTCTTAAATTAAAGATGTACATTTTCAACGATAACTAAAATAATGCCGTGAGACGAAAACAAGGGGGACGAAGGACAAACACAAATCTCCAAACACAGCTAGGTGACTGGTACGCGACTGAAAAATCCGCCTGGTCCTGGTATCGAACCAGGGGCCTCTCCATTACCATAATATTTTCAAGTAAAACTAAAGTTGACTAGATAAATACAAGACCCACTTAGAGATAGCAGACAGCACTCTAACATCGTTTTTTTTAAATTCTGTAATAAAACAGACACAGCCTTAACTGTAGTTTTAAGTTGAGGTGACGAAGGAGAAACCTAGTCGAAGAAAAATATTTAAATAATGGCAACATTTATTTGCACAGATCTTGGGGCTTCAATCCACGCTGTGAATGTGGTTGGCAAGCGAAGCTCTGGTATCACCAGCAACGATTACCCACTGCACTATACCAAATGCCGCCGCTGGTCGCAGCACGCCGCCGCTGGTGGTATTGCCGTTTCTTTTTCCCTTTGTCGCTCCTTGTATCCACTCTGCTCCTCGGGAGTCCTAACTATGCGTGGCCTACCCATAGCGGGGATGCAACAACAATGAAGTTAGTTGCTGTACGCCGCTTCACCTTACGTCCAAG